>JABUQX010026094.1:0-15000 GCA_015478945.1 Trachelipus rathkii
TGTTATGCATAGTAGTGAAACTATGATATGAAATAAGAGATATAGATTTAAGGTGCGACCTGTTTAGATGAGTAATCTTAGGAGTGTGTTAGATTTGAGAAGAATTGATAAAATGAGGAATGCACTTGATAGAGAGTTGTGTGGTGTGAAAAAGGCATAAATAAAAGAATTTAATGAAGTGTATATTAAGACAGTTTCGTCATATGGAAAGGATGGATGTTAAGTCGATTTGTTTAAGGGGATATATAGTGGTGAGCGTTGTAAGTGAGAGTGTGCGACGAAGCATGTTTTACCAGGGGATTTTACTTTAACTTTCACAGAGCCTGTACAACCCGGTCTGAGTCGTTGGAGACCCCTACGTTATCCCAAAATTGTGAAATAACTACCAAGTAGTTTAAAAAAAATAAACCTTATAATTGTAAGAGTAAATTACCTTTGTATCCCAGTCAGAACTATAAGATATTCGTCTATAGGGGCTATTTTTTGTATATACGTTCTTATGTCGCAGGATCAAGTTCATTGGACTTACTATTTGGTTTTAAAATTTCTTTATTATAATCTTTCCATTGGAAAGACAATGAAGGCGGACGCAATCGCCAACCTGGGGTCATAACAAGCTAATCTTTGGAAGGACTATCTACCATCCGCTGAATATTCATGCTATCAAGAAGTCTTTCAAAATGATAAATCAACGGAACATACGAATGAATTATTTAAGTAGCTTGATGATAAAGGGTTTTTGACAAAAGAATCAATAAAGAGCCTCGTCTCCAGTCGGTCTTTAGTAAACTTTCCAGTGGCTTTCTGCAAACAATGTATTTTGTAAATCATCAAATTTGCAACCAACATGAACCATTTCGAGAAAATTACCATAAACTTTAGATTAGAAGTTCAAACGTATATAAGCCCCTTCCTGCTTAAATCCCCTCTGTACGCTAATGCCTTGTTTTCCAATAAATTAAACAATTAAGACGTTGACAACCAAGCTTCTGGTGTGTAACTTCTCTTTCTCGCTGTGTTGGTTTGTATTAATAGTCAGTAAGAGTTGAAATTATCATGGACTCTTTTTCGCGTGAGTTTGATGATTAACGAGAGTTCTTCGTGAATTTCCCAACAGATTAGTAAATATGCGTTAGGAGAGAGTCCATGTCCGGTAATAAATGTAGAATCTCTATATCTTTACCTCCAAACCATACAACTGGAGCATGCAACATACTCTGTTGAGCCAAGTTCGAATATGATCACCATTTCATGTAATATTTTATCAAAATTCGGTAAAATTCCGGTAAATAAAGTTTTGAGAAGGTCAGATAGGGCAAATTAGCTCATTTGTCCTCACTAGCTTGAAATAGGTGCTTGTCGCACATCAAAACCTTTTTTAAAATCCAATTGGTCATTTCGTTAGGGTTGTAAATGAAACATCCAAGCCTGTGCTAGTCAGCATTCTGAGCAGCTCATCAGGCGTCAACATGGTGGTTTTCCTTCAATCATCATTTTCTGTGTCAGAAAGTGGTATTATAAGTTCTTGATGATCACTCCGAAGGAAGCCGACGTTCACTGAATTTCAGGGCAAAATCCAATATTTGCTCGACCGATAGGCTAAGATTTCCCTCCACCTTGGAGGCCTAAAAATGGACATAAAATTCGGGAATTGTCAGCCAAACGGGGTATCCTTTTGTGGCCCTCGTAAAATTGTTTTCCGGGTTTTAAGTTTGTCGGGTTAGTCATTCTTTCAGATGTTTCAATTTTGTCATAATCCAGTTTTGACATTCTTCGTACTAACTATCCTAATTTTTTTCGAAAATTGGACCTTCAAACTTGAAAGAATATGCACTAGATAGGTCCAGTTAAGCCGTACAATTGTAAAGAAGTACATTTCGGATTTTTTGAGTTTGTGCTCAGCGTGTCCAATTTAGAAACCCACTTTATTTTTTTTGATTTTTGAAATGAAATAGATGCGATAATTTTTTTATCTGTTAGGGCGAAGTGGATGAAATTTTCAAGGGCATATGTATCGGGGAGGATGCCACATCTTTTTTACTGTAGATAATTTTCTTTGAGTACATTGCATTATGGTTAGGATTTGTTCTTTGAAGCAAACTTTCAAAAAAAAAAAGTTTTTTGAAATTGTTTTATAAATTTTTCTGTTTGAGCTATAAGACAAAATAAATATAGTAAGTAACAAAGGATGCATCTTCGCCCGAAATACAAGTACTGGGAAAATTTGATGTTGATCGGACAGATAGAAAAAATATCGCAAATTTTCATTTCAAAATCCAAAAAAAAGTGGTTTGGAAATGGACAACGCTGAGCAAACAAAACTCAAAAAACTTCTGTACTATTGTATGGCAAAGGACCTATCTACGCATATTCAAGTTGAAAAGTAATTTCGAAAAAAATCTGGTATGTGATGTTAAGAAATGTCCCAAAATACAATGGATTTGAAAAATGAAAAATCTGAAAGGAAGACTACAGACACGAACAACACCGAAAAAACCAACGTTTAGAGGGCAGAAAAAGTACAGTTTGGTTTAGTTAGATAGTCAAATCTGCGGAAAAAGTCG
This sequence comes from Trachelipus rathkii, assembly GCA_015478945.1. Classification (NCBI taxonomy): domain Eukaryota; kingdom Metazoa; phylum Arthropoda; class Malacostraca; order Isopoda; family Trachelipodidae; genus Trachelipus; species Trachelipus rathkii. The sequence goes on from JABUQX010026094.1 coordinate 2,565, forward strand.
GAAAGTTTTATGTCAATTTTATGGGGGGGGGAAAATAGGGCTAGCCCGGAGCAAAACATTGAAGTTTTGCACTTTTTAATTTAAGGACCTTCCAGATACCCACCTCGCGAACCTGGGACGAGTTTCTCCTTCCTTCTCTACAGGCCTTAGCCCTCTGTGCCGTGCCATCTCGTTGAAGGAGGTGAAATTCGATCTTCAGTTTCTGAAAATAAATGTAATCACTATAGCTGCGAGTGTACGATATATTGTAACATTTTACAAGTAAATCAAGTAAAATGGACGCAGGCATAACGAAAACATAACCAATTTCTTGAAATATTTATTGAAAGACTATATATATATAATATATATATATATATAATTATAGTATATATTTATAAATATATATTAATATAATATATATATTATATATATATATAGTTATATATAATATATATATAGATATATTATAGATATTAATATATATATTAAGGTCCTGACGGCATTCGGAAAATTTCAAAATTGAATTAGATAATTTAATATAATATATAATAATAATATAATAAAATAATGAAAATAATGAAAATAATAAATTAATAAAAATAATAATAATGAATAATAATAATAATAATATATAATAATGAAGTGAATAATAATAATAAGTCTGATAATAATAAACGAAGAAAATGTAACACAAACTGTGAAATGAGGCTACATAAAGCTATTCGACTTACCTTGTATTTAATCGAAGCATTATTAGTCAACAATTAATATTTGTAAATTTTGCAAATTCAGCAAAATATCTGTAAACGTTTAGAAATTTTTTCAGCGTAATAAAAATGTTCTTTTTCCTTTCTATGTTTTTACACTGGTTGAGCGTTTTTTTTTATACCAGCCCTGTGATTTTGGTGAACAATTGGAAGTTAGGTTGGTTCCGATTCAGACATTGACAACAACGGATATTTTATTCTGCTCTCGAGCATCATGAGATATAGAGTTCACTGCATCCAAATACTTGAGGATCACTCCTTATCATAGGGGACTTTCAAATAGTACACAACACTGACTGATACTCGGATTAGGTCAGCTCTACTCATACTGATGGTTTAGAAGAGTGGAGGAGAGAGAGTACCGAATCTATAGTTCTCAGAATTCTCCAAACTGATACCTAAGAACAGCCAGAACCTCCAGTATCAACGAAGCGAGACTATAACACAACATATTGGTCCGGAATCGTCCCAACATAAATTCTTGAACACCACTGACCTTGTTTCACCACTAGTGGTAGTCATTATGGCAGACTCACACACAATCACGATATATCATATTATTGGATCCCGAGCCCTTGGCCCCTAACCTACCTTACTTTATATCATCTCTGATATACTAAGTACCTTATTTAATTATTACTCTCGCTGGTATCGTTGGATTGTGTAGGCGGTCTTTCGCGGAACACCCATTCACTGGGAAGGAGGTGCCGCCACATACGCAAGCACCGGCCCAGCGCGACACCGCATTTATCGGCTCGACTAACCCGGCTCTCTCAACTGCTTACAATGCAGATCGTTAATATGAGGTATTCTGCCTCACTATTGAGGTATGAGTGATACTCAAGTCAACCTCACTTCGCTACCAACAATCTTCGATAGTTGGAGCTGAAATACAACCACCCGGAACAATGGTGCCGGAAATGGAATGTGTGCGGGCATCCGAAGCGTACACACCGAGGCTAAAGCCATTTCATAGACATTTCGCCAATTCTAATTCTAAGCTGTGTGCTACCCTGACGGAGAGCGCCTTCTGCATACTTATTCGGTCATAGGCCTTGTAAACACCTGTACATAAGGGAGGGTGGAAGGGTGCGGTGTCCTACTTGCAGAGGTGTTGCAGACACATTCTGCCAACGTAAGAGTGTACACGCAGTGGCTCATTATGAATGCTCCTCTTAGCCCTCGGTGGCTTTAATAGTGTGCTTATCCGCCACCTGGCTCATGTGACAGTCATGACCAACGTCCTCTTACCATTGGTGCGACAGAGGGCAGCGCGCATAGCGTGCTCGCGGCATCTATATTTGTCACTTGATTTGGTGTTGAGGTTCTGTATGGCGTTCTTGGTGGAAAGAGTGAGCTTGCGACCACCTTTAAACTTTTGAAGAGTTCACAAAGCAGCCCCCCGGGTACGAACGCCAATTTTATGCGTGAAAAACGCTTCAAGCTCTTTCAACAACGAGATATATTCTTCTAATTTATTGAGATAAGGTGGTTTTTCTACAAGTCAACTTCAACTTACTAACCTTTCATTAAACTTTAAAAGGATTCTAATAAACTGAACATAAATTTATTTATGGCTTTTATATTGTTTTGACCATAAAATTAGCTATAAAAATTTTTATCCTGGCAAAAATTAAATTAAAATATATACATTACTAAATCATCATATTAATTAATAAGAATAACTTAATATTATAATAATAAAATAAATTCGAAAATAAATAAATAAATAAAATAATACTAATATATATTATTAATTATAATAATAATTTTTTAAATATATTTAAGCATAAATAATAATAATATATTAAGTCATTATATAATTTCATTACACCCTTCTACCCTTCAAGGGATTTAAGCAATGGTAAAAAGCTTATGAAATTTGAATACAAACAATGTGATTTGATTTACACAAAAAACCTAATAAATATAATCTTTTATTTATATAATCAAAAATTCTATAACTAACTTTATTGGATTCTGAATTACATTAACAAAATGTGATTATCACAAAAACATGAACTTATATAAATAAGTGTTAATCATTATAATTCTATAGAGCTTATTACATAAATTTAGTCCGAGCGCAAACTGAGTCTTTATTATTCGCATACACGCGTAGATCTTCGTAATACTATTTAAATTATGGGATCTATCATTACGGGGGACAGATAAATTCTTAGTATTTAACTTCATTGGCATATTGAATGTCATGCAAAATGCCTCAGCAAATTTTAATTTTTAGACTTGACAGGAAGAAAGATTCATTTACACTGAAATACACACAAATATCATTTCGGGCAGAAATGAGTTAAGTGTTATAACATTCAAGCTACAAAACGGAGTATGAGGCTTCATAATAGACACAAATTAATATTTATATTATATAATACACATCTTCATCTTTAGCAGAAATAATACAAGTATATTTGGACAGGACAATAGCTTCCTAATTTTGGAAAACTACGTAATATCTCCCTTTACATTGTTACTAGAATCGTACATCGAGACATATGTGGAGTTAACCTCGCAATAGGTTTTCACACCTGTTCAACTAATGGATCATACTAATGGATCATTCCTTGTTTTAATCATATTTACGTAAATATATCCAAGCTTTGGGGAGTAAGACAACTAGGATAAATAATACTGATACTCCTGTTTCGAGTAACTTTTACGACGAAAGAAGGAGATAATTTTAAGAATTCATTAATTAACCTCATGATAGAGCAACGATATAACATTACTTGTGGCTAGTACAACAAAAGAGATTACGAGTAATGTTGATATGAGAGGGCATCAGAGAAGAACTTTATATTTGAGATTCCTCAACAGGTAGTAGGCCAGGCAATTTTTTTTATTGAAAGCAAAAGTCCAAATTGAATAATGGATATGTTATCCAAACCACTCCCACATTGAATTATTTACACACATTTTATTGAGTATACTTGATATTTCTTCAGTTGTGAATGTATGTTAGGAGTACTCTTACTTTAACTGGATAGCTATAACCCTCCTTTCAATAAACATTGAAATTACACTGCATTCATTGACAGACAATAAGTAACATATAAATGCTAGAATTAACTACAACGAATTATTACGAGATGCTACGTAATGCAGGCATGCCAGTAAGGTTAGAATAATTTGATGATTTTAAAACATAGATATAAATTACTAGTATTGGCAGATTATAAAGTAATACTCGACAATTATATTAGTTAGAATTGCGAAAATTTAAAGATGAGAATAATACTTTCGCGAATTAAATTATAAACTCGTTTCACACTAGCTGAGCATGATATATACAATATATTTATTTATTTAATGAGTAGAAGATTAATTGAGTATTAAGAGTTAATGGTAACCATTTATAAGTCCCCAGCAAAAATAAATTTCCGATAGAGGATTCCTCTAAGTAGGTTAATTATCCTAATGGATTTTCAGTTACCATTAGTAGAAAAAATTCCTGATGGATATTAACCTAATAGCCAAGGAATTTGAGGCCTACTGAATACTTTAGTATTTATAATTATAAAGATAGGATATATTTTGGAATAAATTCCCAAAAAGGAATTTTATAACCTTTGGAATTCCAATAATGTCATTTCCTAAAGGATTTCATTTATGGATTCCTTCATTATGGATTTTACAGGAATCCTCTACACTTAATTTATCCAGTAGGATAAATAAGTATGGCTGATAGCAATCTTAGAAAATCTATGGACTTTACGTATCCTATTAGTTAAGGTAATTATTATTATTATATAATATATAGTATATATAATATTTAATATATATCCGAGACATATAATTTTCATAAGGAGTTACACCAAAGTGAGATTGCCATTTATTATTCAAAATCATATCAAGAAATCATAACATATAGGAAAAGAGAGAAATATTCCCATAGGTTAATTATCCTATGCTGTAGATTAAGTAGAAGCTAATTATTAGGAATAATATAATTGGTTATTCAACACCATATTCGGAATCTCATATGAGCGTTATAGCTTTACATAACAAATTTAATATTATATATTATTATATATATATCAATTATAATATGATTATATATTAATATTAATATAATATTTGATATTATATATTTAATATATTATATATATATATTAATTATATATATATATTATATTAAATATATATAATTATATATTATATATATAATATTATAATATATATATATATTATTATAAATATATTATATATATATAATAATAATATAATAATTTATATATATATATTATATAATATATATATAATATAATAATATTAATATATATATAATAATAATAATTATATTATATATATAATAATATATATATATAATATAAATTATATATAATATATAATATATAGTATATATATATATATATAATAATTTAAATTATATTATTAATTAATATATATATATTAATATTAATTATTAATAATATATAATTAATATATATATATATTTATTAATTTTTATTATATATATATATATAATATTTATATATATATATATATAATACATTAGGTATATATAATTATATATATATATATTATAATATATAATATAATTATTATATTAATATATATATATATATAAATATATAATTATATATATATATATATTTATATATTAATTAATATATAATATATATATATAATATATATATATATATATTATCTACATATATTATATTATAGAATGGGAATAAAATAAGGAGAAAAATAATTGTAATGAAAAATTATTTAAACTTAACACTTGGGCGTCCGATACTTAGGAAAAAGTGAAGATGAATTATTTTAAATAACACTTATATGTAAGTTATTTGGCAGAGATTAAGCAGGAATAAATAAGATAATTACGAAGTATAGAGAGCCAAAAAGATATACAAGACTGGAGTAAAGATAGAATAATAAAGTAAAAATTGAAAGTAAGATGGAGATGAAGATAATGGGTAATAGGAAAAGAGGAGAATAAAGGTAAAGAGGTAACAAAAGAAAAGATAAGAGTTCATAAATACAATTGAAACGGGAAGAGAGAGCTATATTTTATAAAGGATATAGTAGGAGTCGAATTAATTTATACTAATTAATACTGATTGTAGGAATTGTATTTCATGATAGATGAAAAGAAGAGAAGGGATGGACACGGAATAAATATGATAGAGACTGAGTGAACATTCTAAGTTAAATGTCAATAGGTTGTAGGAAGGAGATATAGATGGAAGTTTTAAAGGAATAGTTGATGTTGTGTTGTGATGGTTGATGGGTTTAGGTTTTTGATTATAGTTATGAGTTATATATAAATGATAAAGGAGAGGAGAGGGGATAGATGAGATAGGTATAGTAAGGTTAATAGGAAGAGATGAAGATGATAGAGGAAGATAGAGATGAGAGCAAGAAGAGAGGTATTTTTATATAAAGTGATATTTAGAGAAAAGTAATTTAGAGAAAGAATAAGTATGTTGGATGTGTGTGTGTGTTGTTAGGGTTTAGGTGTTGTTGTATGTGAGTTAGTGTTTTAAGAAAAGTATTGTGTAGAATAAGAAAAGTATTAAGTAGAAGGGAGAAAGTAAAAGAGAGAAAGTGTAAGAAGGAGAATAGATGAATGATAGTAAGATAATGAAGAGAGATGAAGTAAGTTACAAGTGTGGTCAACCGAGAGAGAAGAGAGAGAGAGAACCGAGATTGTTCTGCACATTTTCAAAAACTTTTTCGGTTGCAGAATGCCCCTATTCAGGGACGGGGTTGTCTTTTTACAATTTAAATTTTAAAATTTATCTCAAACTACAAGATAAAAGCTTTTCAATGCCACGATAGATTAAAGCAATGCATATTTTTACGACAGATTGTAAGCAAAGATGCGAACAAGACATTATATAAATAGTAGAAGTTAAGGAGAGTTAAATTCAGTTACTTAAGGGAAATTACAGATTGATAGGAAGATAATTTCCAACATTCAAGATACAGAGGTGGCAGAAAGAAGGAAGGCACCAGCAGAGAAATTTAAGAGACCCTGAGAGAAATTGTTTTTGAACCAAAGATCCACAAACTTTTTTTTGTAATCTTCCCTAAGTTTTGGAAGGTCTATATATCAAAAAACACTCATTAAGCGCAGAAAAATAAAAATAACAAGATAACACACAGTCCACCATTAAGTGCAATAAATCGAAATGGAAAGTAGTCGTAAAGATTGGTGGTACAATGACGATAAAGGAGGGATAAATGTTCCCCTCGAAAACAAATGACTACAGACTAATAATAATGTAGGTACACATAATTATATAATGATAAAAAGAGATAATAAAGAATGATAACGACTTAAGAATAGATGTTAAATGTTAGTAATATTAATAATTCAATATATAAAAAAAACGAATACTATAAATATTATATATAATTTAAATGAACATTTTATTAATAAATTCAGCTGATATTATATAAATTTAATAAAATAATATTATAATTATTAATAATATATAAATTAAATTATAAAATAATAATAAATAATTAAAAAATATTTAAATAATAATTTATAATAATAAAAATAATAAAATTAATAATAATAAATATATAAAATTAAATATAAATTAAATAATATATAATAATAATATAAAATAATAATTAAATATATATTAAATAATTAATAATAATAATAATAATTTATATAAATAATAATTTATATATTTAATATAAATAATAAATTATATAATAATTAATAATAATAATTAATAATATTAAATATTGTGTATTTTCGTAGCGTTTTTTTTTTCTATTGGCTTTCTTTTATCTTTTGAAATAACTAAACTTAAAATTTGTCGCCAGTTGCCAATTTGCTCAAACACAAATTAATTATTAAGAATCACTTTTGACACTATCATTTGTGTAAATATTATTAATGTTTATCAATTTTAATCCTTACGATTCTCTCTTTACTGAACCACATGAGTCTATATAAGTTAGATAGAAGGCTTTGACACCAACAATTACCCCATTCTTTAATTAATTAATAATACTGAATCATTAATATATCTAGGTAATAATTTTATATATTATCTTAATATATACTATTATAATCACTATAATTATATATATAGTATATAATACAATATTAAAGTTTATATATTATAATATACCTTTCAATCTAATAGTATTATAACGACGTATATTATATATATAGTAGGGTTTAGTATTACTATAATACTATATACTGAAGTTTTTCAGACCCTCTAGAAGAGCACAATCCATCATCTTGTCAAAAACTACTTAATATTACCTACTTTCGGGACAAAGGAATATCAATCTGTTGAATGCTGGTAAATCTATTAGTTAGGAAATGTAACAAAAAAATTTACTAAAAAAAGCTACAATAAGCTTTTAAGAGTTAAAAAGGTATTTACACTATTATTGTGGTAATCCACTGGTAAATTCACGTTACTCTCCTTTTAGAGTTCACGCGACAATATAAGTTAAAAATATAATCAAAATTATTGATTAAATTACATAATATATAATTAGTTAATAAACTAGAGGAAAAAGCCTTTATTTTTAGAGATTCTTTGGTTATAACAGAGTAACTACACGTTAAAATAAATAGACTATTCTAATTAAATTTTGACTTTCTCTTTTTTCTTTACTTACAGAATTACCGTCCTCAAGTGGTATAAAAATCTTTCATTTCTTAGGGTGGGTCCGCGGTTTATTAAAGTCGCCACGTATTGGTAGGAGTCCTTGTGGGGTTCTTCCTCTCGCTCGCCCTAATTTTGACGAGGACTCCGGGGACTTTACGGGGTAGTGAAATAAGCTTTTCCCCGGCACCTATTCCTGCGGGAGAGGGTCCTTCCTTTTCCGAGAAATACCTTCTCCCGCTCTTTTCTCACCTTTGGTAATTTCTTTCGTGGTTGGGTGTTTCGGGGCGGCGGGAGGGTTTTCCCGCTCCTCCCCTACGGGGTATGGAAAACATCCCCATGGCTTTCCGAATGTGTGGTCCACCGTCGGGCTCTCGAGCCAGCCTTCTTACATTGCCCTTCGCGCTCCGTCACTATACCTTTTACAACAATATATATATAGATATTTAAGTAGAATATATATATATACTATATATATCAATATATATATATCATCTATATATATATATATATATATATATATATATATTATATACTGTTATAACCAATATATTCACTTTACTAACTCTGTCCCTCCCGTCTCAGAGGCTAAGGGCTCCCTAAATTAAAAAGAAATCAGCTTTTAATATATTCGTTATATATTCATTTAACCATCTTATATTCCCTAACTAAAATTTTACAAGGATTTTCCAAGAAATGTATTCCTTTTCCCTGTAGCTATTGTAGGGTTTTTCACATTTTTTTACCTAACTAAAATTTTTACCAGGATTCTAACAATGTATTCCTTTTCTCCTGTAGCTATTTGTAGTTTTTGAGATTTGGATTGTGGCTCTTCTAGAGGCTGGCATATTATATATATATATATATTATATATATATTAAATAATATTATATATATATAATATATATATATAATATATATATATATATTATATTACTATATATATATATATACTATATATATTATCACTCTCCACTATGCCCTATTCTCCATACTTACATTCCGTGTATGCGATAACTAGTGAAAACAACATGTAAGACAGTATCCTTTACTTACCACACGCATAGCCATTCTTGATTATAGTAAGATACGCGCTTTAAAACATCTTACCCCCTTAGAAAAACTGATTACATATATGGAAAATCAGCGTATGAATTTTGTATGGAAGTATGAACAATACAAAATTTTCTCCTATATATTTGTATGTTAGTTATTAATTTGAATTTTTTGTAGGCTCCTATCCAAAACTACGATAGGTACAGATCAAGAAAACTAATAACAATATTTAACAATTTAGTTATAATTTGGTATGAAAAAAAAGAGCGATTTTTTTTTTTTTTTAAAACATAAACTTTATGATAATCACTAGTTTAGTATTATATATTGTAGTTAAAACCGCAATAAGTAATGCAATAATAATGAAGTCAGGAGGTCTCTCGGACCCTCTCTGGGGGAACGACGGGGGGGACCTTTATTCGATCCCCTCCTCACTGTCCTCAACCTGTCAGCCTATCGTAGCACTTACCCTAAAAAAATTTCATGACGCTGATTCCAAATATGTTATTAGTATTAAAATAAAATTAGTAGTATCCTTTTATTTTCATACAAATTTCAACACTTAACGTCACACTGATGATTAAATCAATATAATTATATGATTGTTTAAGTTTATTATTTTTGTAATAAAACTAAAGATTTTGGGATAAAGAAAAAAACTAAAGGAAAATAAAACTTACATTAAATTTTTATACTGGTCATTTTAAATTACACCATTATCATACGCTAGTATTCCATATATGTTATTCAAGTTTGTCTTGTACCCCGGCATTGTATCCCTTTAGATTTTAATTACGAGAATATAAGAAATGCGGAGGAAAAATCTTTTCTATGTCTAGTGAGCATATATATGGTTATAATATATTATAAATTAAAGTCATTAATAAACTATATATTCATATATATTACTTATTATATTAGTACTATCTAATTAAATACAATTTAAATAATATTTCAAAATAAATAATATTTTTAAATTTATTATTTTCATCAAACTCAAGGTCACAACTATGACGAATATAAATAATTTGCTATTAGGTTCAAATATTAATGATATTCTATACGTTAATCTCGGACTCCGGGCTTTGGCTTTATTGCACTGAGAGGGGAATTAACACTGGAATATATAATACAGGTTTGAGCGGGTACATTAAAATATTATATATATATAATTTTACAGACATTAGGGGCGAAAAACATGTATCTTGTAGGGGTGTAGGCATGTTTATGCAAGAATGCATTTTAAACCAAACATAACTATAAATATAAAAATGATATATATTTTACAGGGAGATGATGTCCAAGAGAGAAACGTAATTTTTCTTATTCTGCATTCTGATCTTTCCTCTTCCTATTCTATTTTTATCTCACATACACTAACTTTCTCCCCCATCTTCTATTTGTTAGCGTTTTCCCTGCAAAATGACTTGCTCTCAGGCTAAAGAGATGAATCTTTGAGAAAATAGAAAGGAAAAATAAATAGAACATAAAATAGAATGGTTCTTATTTTTATTATAGTAAGTTAAATTCCATTATTTTGAATACGGGTGATTAATATATTATTTATTAAATTTACAAGAATAATAAAAAAATTGTTTATTTTTTTAAAATTAAAGATTCATAATTTTTTTTTAATATTAAATAAATTTCTTTAAGTATAATAGCTATTATTAAATTATAAGGTTAATATTATAAAATAATAGTTTAAGGCTTGTTTCATTATATAGCTAATACTAAGGTTTAATTAGTATATGAGGTTTTTCGTTCATCTCGAAAATTACAATAGCTATACTAAGGAAAAAGAAATAGGATCAATGTTAGTTGATGAGAAATCCATGTAGGTATAGAAATATTTTTGATATATGGAGAAAAATGTATTTATTTAAAACAAAAAAAAATTGATTCTTAAAAGCACACAAGAAAATAGACGCTATTTTTATTGTTGGGGAGAGGGGAGAGCTGGGGACAAAATAGTATTTTATTGAATATTTATAAGGCTTATTTTGTAAAGGCCTACTTAAACTTGGCAAACATATTTGGAGAATAATTAAGAGACTACGAGACGAGACGGGGAAACACACAAGGGGGAACGATTATATCACATAACCAAACGTAAAGGAATGAGGACGAGAGGATAACAACTGCACAGTCTAAATAACCTAATTAATAGATAATTAAATAAAATATAATAATAATCACCAAATGATAATAATCACCAGATTGGAGAAAGAACGAGGATGGTTACACAGTGACCTCATCCCGGGGGGGGGAATTAGTTCTACCAGTCTTCCGTCACTCTACGCGACGGCCGTAAGAGGAACCCAACCCTGAACTGGTAATTTATGGCGTCGCTAATCTCCTGGAGCCAGTATAATCTTTCGGACATTAGGGTGTAATATCTTTAAAGTGTTAATAACAAATGGTCAAAATTGCATATAATAGAAAATGTTATCTTATATTATTTTAACGAGTAGCTATAAATAGAGCTCTAAATAGTTGTCACTATATCTATATATATTTATTATATTATATAATATATATTATTTATAATATATAATATATGCTATCCTTATACATATTTAAATAAACTATGTATTTCTATATCATATATATAATATATATATATTATAAAGGTAACATTTTGAAGAATCTTCTGTAAAATAGAAAAATGAATAATCATATTTATTACTTTATTCTAGTAGTTTAATGATCTAAATCTAATAAGTCTAAAGATTTAATGACCAAGAGACCTACTGATAAAACGACCTTCATAATTATCTACTGATATAATTATTACATTTCATTAAAAACAAGAAAGAAAGAAAGAAAAGGGTAAACTTTGTTAAAGAATTTATCACAACATTTGGAGAAAAATGTTTCGAAATTTTCCGGAGTCCATTTCGGAGATGGAATATATTTGATCAGGACGATGAATTTATCTTGAATGGGATGCGCTTTTGGGGGTGAAGGGAAACCCCGTCAATTTTATGGTCT
>JABUQX010026094.1:20000-45000 GCA_015478945.1 Trachelipus rathkii
GTGGGATGGAACACTCTTTAAACCTCTGATAGGTTTATTGTTTGAAGTTAAATTTTGACAATAACTTTCAGGCTTAAGCAGAACTTTAAGACAATAGGTATATCCGACAGATGGGATACAAGAGGGAGGAAGGGAGGGGAAGAAAAGCATAAGTGGTTGAGTTGACATTTTTAAAATTGCAAAAGTAGAAAAAGTGTGACTAGAAGAACCAGAAAATTGTTGCAATTTCTATGAAAAAAAGTTTTTTGAACTGGAAATGCTGATTTTGCCTGATTTGGGATGAAATATTAAAGTCAGTTTCTGGGATTTGAAGAACACCGATAATCTTGATAACCAAATTTTTAACCAGTTCAGTTTAAGGAAGAGAATGTAATGTATGCATTAACATAATATATATATATAAAATAATATAAATAATATATATATATAATATATATATAATATATAAATAATATATAATAAGATAATAATATAATAATATATATTTTGCAATAATCTCAAATAGTTTGAGAAAAAGTGAAAAATTCTGGGTGTAAAATAAATGTTGTTTTAATACGTATATATATAATATTGGTTCAAAAACCATGAATGACACTTAATTTAATTGGTGAGTTACAAAACACTGTACGATAAGGAAATTTCTTCACAAATTATTCATTTTAAAGGTAAAAAAAGCAAATAAATCAAAAAACCATGGTTTTAATATTGTTTTTTTTCTTCAAAAAACATGGTTAATTATCATTATAATATTATTATATATATTCATATATATATAATATAATATATATATACTATTATATATATATACATCTATATATATTATATATATATAATAATATATATATTATATATATATATATTATAGTATATATTATATATATAACAGTCTACTTCATCAGCTATGCACACTTTTGCCACTGAATCAACCCTTCATAGCTCATTCATTTTGAATAGCATTCCTCCCAACCGAAATAGCTTACTTTAAGACCATTAATGGCATGAGTTTCTGACCTGTAATTTGAGCAGAAAATATTCTTAATTGCCTTTAATACCTCATAAACTAAATTCCTTCATCTTTCAATTTCATCTACTTCATCTTGAAAGAAAATATCATTTTCCCTGTTCCAAAAATAGATTCTAAGTGGTTAGGTTTTCTACGACGTTTTCAGACCAAATTTTTCTTGTTCCACAAAAGTTTTTTTTTATTTTACTTATGTTGCACATCCACCGCAATGTCTTGCTGGATGATTTGCGCTAATACACATTTCATATTACTTGTAGGTGTTTATAGAAGATAACCAGCACCATATGAGAACTGAACTTCGAGGCCTTTTTTTTGAATTTCTCTTGTAAAGTTAACACTGATTTTTTAGCAGGTGGATGATGCATGTTGTTTTGTATTACTTGAAATTAAACCATAATTTAAGTTTACCATATGAGGCAACTTTAATTGAAAATGTTGAATTCAAATTTTGTAATAAATATATTTTGATTAAGTAATAAAATAAAATATTTATATTTTCATAGTGGAATAGCCTGCATTATTCTCAGAATAATATAAGACCGTTATTAACGCTGTAATTCTATTCTATACCTTTCTGTAACTCTTTGTAACGATATATTGCAACTGTCGTTAACTATATATTAATTTTGATCGTGATAACACAGTAAGTTGAGCATTTAAAGGCCATTGAGTATAAAGATATTATTTTTTTAAATTTATTTTTTTTTTTAATGTACTATGAATCTTGAATGCATAAGCCTTTTTTTCAATGTCTTCTATATCCGATAGGGATTACATTGATTTTCTGGAAGATTTGGAGGAAGATCCAGCCATTCGAGCTAATATTAATATATATCGAAATGAAGATAAGTTTAACTTGGCATCTGCTACACCAAGTGAAGCTGGAGATGACATTCCTGTCGTTGGGTTGGACGAAATGCTTGATGACTTACAAACCGAGGATGATGCCAGTGTTGATGAGTCCGGTGAAAATCCAGATGGAGGTGAATAAATAAAAAGGTTATTTGTTGATCAGAAGTTTTCTTAACCTTACTTACATGACTTAAAATAAATGGCAAGCATTATTGCTTTTCTTCCTTTTTGAAAAATTTGTGTTTTGTTTGCTAAAGAATGACATTGTGCAGATAATAATATTTAGAGATGTTTGAAAATTCAGTTTGATTTAGTAATTCGAAAATTAGGATAATCACACTAAATTTAGCATACCAAATTTCTGCCGTTTTAGTTTTTAAAAATATCCCCAACCTTTCCAACCTTGTTCTAACCACTGCAAATAAAATCTCTCTTAGTGAGACCCTCTTGGCCTCATTCGCATATAAGACCAGTAATCATGACATTGATCACAGAATATACGATGGAACCCTTGACATACCATACCGTATAAAACTACCCACTTTTTCCTTAATATACCACTCCCTTTGTTCATAGTGCTACTAATTAAGAGTGAACCTTTATACCTAAATTAATACAACCTTGGACTCGACCCTTTTTATTCTAAGAAAGCCATAATAAATTACAGAACACAAAATACCACTAATAATTTGATGAATGAATAATAAATTAATAATAATAATAATATATAATATAATATTAATTAATATAATAATTTTAATTAATTAATATTAATTAATATAATATTAATATTAAATAATATAGAGGGAGAGTACACGCATACTCGAAGTGTTAAAATTACCTCCCATTTTTAATGGGGCACTTTTCTCTTTTGCGTTCATATTGTAGTGAATTTGAGGGTTTTATTATTGCTTATGGTCATCTTTATTACTTTTTCATCATTTTAGTGTTAGGGCTGTATTCACTATTTTAAAAGTTCTTGTTTTTTCCTTAAATTTAAAGAGTAGGTAAAATTATTTAACATCAGTGAAGTGAGGGCATGAAAGTATAAAGCCTCGAGTGAACAGAGCAAGAGTGCTGAGGGAGTAAAATAAAGTAGAAGCCGCGGAAAAGAACCGCGAGAGGTCAAGTTTCCACTCCTCTGGGTAAGTTATGAAACTAGTGGATGCACTGTATGTAGGAGTTAGGTTAGATAATGGGGTTAATGAGTGTTCTTGTCTGTTGCAGGTGGAATTTATCAGGGAACAATCAGCTTACTAGGGAACAATTAATTGTTACAGCATTCTTCAGGGATTTCTCAAACAACTGTCAAGCGACTTCCTAGGGAAATCATTAAGGGCTTCTTCTAAAATTATTGAAGGAAGCTCTCGAACCAAAAACTGTTCCAAATATCGAAGAAAAAAGTGCGTGTATAAGCGCCTAACTTCCGCGGAATCAGGAACATTGAAGTCCATCCCGCAACTGGGCAGCGAGAATACAGCAGAGTTATTGTGAACCTTGCCATAAGGGGGCATAACGGCAATATCGCAGTGGGTCGTGCACCATAGGGGACGCTTTGGGTGGGCATTTCAAGGGTATCACTGGCACGTCCATCTTCTTAGTTTGTAATATTTGTTATTGTTCTTTAGCGCATGATTTTCCGCAAATTGGCGGTTCTGAGTTTGAAGTTCACGTTTGTTGTTCAGTTGAAATTATAGTCTTAAATTGTCTTCGTTTCTTATTGTCCCCGATAATATTGAAATAGCTTAAGGAAAAAGGCCCTTGTCAATCAAGGCAACACAAGTAGGGAAATTGTTCATTTAGCGACTTGCTGCGTTGGTAAACTAACTGGCTTCCACCGCCGTGAGGGCCATTAAAAGAGTTGCCCTCACCAGGGAGACAGGTACAGCCGGCCGGGTGAATTCACTGAGTCAGTGGCCCCGGTCTGGACGTTTAGGGGCACGGGAACATCCCCGTAGGGTTGCCCTTGCCAAGGGGAACGGGCGCGGTCGAGCGAAGTCGGGCCGGAGACGGACCCACGCCGAGTTCATCGGAGTCGGGAACGGACGGGAAGGGAAATCCACGTAGTGCTTCACTCCCTTAAGGGAAGTCGGGAACGGGGATGGAACGGCTAAACCTACGTCCGTTTTCAAGGAATCGGGCGTCTGGAAAAATCCACCGAGGTGCTTCACTCGGGTAGGATCGAAGTCGGGAAAACGGGAGAGGGCGGGAGCAGGTTAATCTGTCAAGGGTTGGTGTCAAACGGGAGCATAGTCACCGCGGGCCAACGAACATAATCCGATACTATATCAGATCGAACCCAGTGATAGCTGTAGCGGTTGGCGAGAGTATCACTTGGAAGCTTTCAACCAAACGAATTTAACGGGAGGTTAGAACCCTCCGCCTCGCTATCCGCGGCAGCTGCGAAGATTGCTTTGTCGGATTCGCCACAATATTCTTTACACACTCATCCTCAAGACAACATATTACTAACCACCATTTTATCCACATATTCATATAACATGATTAAAGTTTAGTACACACCCCTCTTCTAGATAACACCTTACAGACATCCCCTACTACTCATATTCTGTGTGTGGGGGAGAAAGAATTGCCCCACATCGTATGTCCTGCGTGTCGTAGGGCGCTGGGTTGGCTGCCTACTACCATCTATCCTCTTGCCAAGGAACTGCTAATTCAGGCTCGAGAAGGTCGTGATCGCCGTAAACGGCCTTCTATCTTTCGGCGAAATTGTATAAATCGTACGTGTACATGGAATGTCAGAGGAATAAATGTTGAGGAGAAGAGGAGAGAAGAGGTGATGGAGGGATTAGAAAGGGGAAATGGGATAGGCGCGTTTGACTGAAAGAAGAAGAAACGAAGAGGTGAAAAGGGGTGGTGGTGGTGTGAAATGTGTGTGTGCTGGTGGTGGAAAAGGAATGAGATGGGAGAGAAGGAGTTGGCAATTTTGATGAGTGACCTGTGTTACAAGGTATGGTAGACTTTGTGTGTGTGAGTCCTAAAATTCTAATGGTAAATTTAAGTTTGAAAAGGTCAAGGTATGTGTGGTTGTGAAGTATGGTCCATATGAGGGAAACGTTGAAGAGTACGATTTTCTGGGATAAATCTGAATGATGTTCTGGATGGGGTGAGTGGAGCTTCAGATTCAATAGTGTTGGGGACTGAATGGTTGGAATAGGTGAATCAAAGGGATGGTATATACAGGTGGTTTTGGGCGTGGCGGGAGAAAATGAGAATGGTAGGAAGGTGATTGATTTCTTGTGAAGAGAGAGGTATTGGCAGTATGAACTTTTCTTTAAACACAAGAGTATTCCATAAGTATACTAGAGTTTGGTGTAGGTAGGATGGTATCGAAGTGGAAAAGTATGATTGAAAATTTTGTGTTGGTGAATGAAGATGTTGAAAGTATGTTTTAGATGTTAAATCAGTGAGGGGGTTAGGGAAATGGGATTATCGGATCATTATGTTGTTCTAAGTAAAATTAAAGTTAGTGGGGGGTTGGATGGAGAGGAAGGTGATACGTAAGGAAGTAGGGTAAAATAGAACGGTGAGAAGTTAAGTGAAACAAGACAATAAGATTAAGTATGTAAGAGCGCTCGCTAGTAAATCGGTTGAATGTGAACAAGTGATATGAACAATCTTGGGGGCTAATGATGGAGTCGATTGTTTATGTAGTGTCATATAGGAGCTGTGTGGATGGCTAAGTAAAGAAGTAAGATGTTATACAGTGAATGGTGGTATATGTAAGAGGTGATGAAATGTCTGTTATACAGTGAAAAAAGACTTTGTACTGTTACTAAAATAGCAAATATCATGAGTCTCAAAGCAAATTGAAGATGCATGTGATATTAATTATTAGAGAAAAATATTAAACTACTAAAGTTGTGCATACGTAGGTAGAATACAAGAGTGTTAAATGAGTAGTGTTGTGAAGAGGATGAATGGTGTGACTGTACAAGGGAATAGTGGATGTTCTTCTGAAGTGAATTCTTCGTATAAGGTTAGATTGAGAATAAGGGTGAACTTGTCTTAGATATTTTTGTTTATGATATGGGGATGGTTGCTTTTGGAACTGTTACTGTAATTATGGATGTGAGCGCGGCACGTCGATCGTGATATAGAACTGACTGTCGAAAATCTGCTCACCAATATACAGTATATGTAAGAGGTGATTTAGTTGTGTGGTGGTTTTTTTGTATTGGGGCATTCTATGAAAGTGTAATATGGTTGTTTTGGTTGTTGTGAGTGTGGTATTAGTAAGGTGGAATTTGCGGGCGAATATGACGCAAAGTGATATTGTGGTGAATGTGGCGGTATTGATGATATTAACCATTGTTTAGTATTTGTCTATCGGTTTGGTCTTTTTTTCTTTCCTTTTTTTGCTCGCTTCCTTGTTTCTTATTTTGCTGTTGTGTTTCTTTTTTTTTTTCTTTTTTTTCTGTGTTAATCTTTTTGATCAAGTAACGTATGTGTCTGATGAGTGTGATTTGTTTGTGTCAGTTTTGGTACGCTTGTGTATTGTTTATTATTGCGTCTCCTCTATTTTTGAGGTGTAGATGTTGTTTCCTATAGCGCATGTGCCAGCAACTATCTGTGTATTCAGTACCTACTATATCACTCACAGCGCGTCAGGCGTATATTATGTGTGAACTGTAGATGATTACATGATTTTTGGGGACATAAGTCTTATTGAGTGTTGTAGGAATGTCATTATTGGCTTTTTTGGTATTTGGTTCGATAGATGTTGTCGTTCGAGTAAATGATTAGGACCTGATTGGTGAACATAAATAATGGTATTCGTTTAGGAAGGTAGAGGTAGTTGTTGGATCTAACTATTCTTTACATTGAAACAAATTGATTGAGAATAACGAGCGGAGAAGAAGTTATACATTTGTAATTTAGGTTTTTTCATGTAGTTTGCCACAGGCGCTTGCTATATGAGTATATAGGGAGTTATGTGGCAGGTGTTAGTGATATATCTTTGCGTTGTCGGAGTAGTAGGCGTTCGAATGTGAATCAATAGTCAATGATGGAGTTGAATTCTGTTTTGTTGTTATAAGTAATTAAATGTATCATGGTTGATTTGTGTTACTGATTTACGGAGTTGAGACAGGGTTTGTGTTATTCTCCTTGGTTAATTGCACTTTGTAGCTGATGGTAGGGTTATGAAAATAATTTCAATGCGTGGGGAATGGCAGGAAATGGTTTTGAAGATGATGGATGAATGGATGATGAGTTGGCAGGTGGTCCTACTCAGTATACTGCGGATTTATTTTGTTCCTGTGAGGTACTATCTGTAAGAGAGTTTGAGAGGATGTTGGTATTGAGATTTGAGCGGGTGGTTAAAAGGTCAGGGCTTGATACAGTATATACGTGGAGTAAGAGTAAGTATGTGGTTTGTGGTTAGTGTGGAGAGTCTTCTAGTGGTGTACAGTTTGTCTAGATGTGAGTCAGCTGGAAAAATGATTGTCTGAGTTTATATACTATTTTATTGGGTATTTGTGGAGTGATTTAAGACGTTTCATTGATGCAAGTTGTTTATCAAATGTAGAAGTTGTTGAATGTGCAGGAAGGTGTGGGATGACCAGATTTAATATCGTTGGGTTGATTTAAAGGACTAACAGTTCCATATGTGAGTGTGTCTTATTAGGACGTCCTTTCATGTATCGTATGCTGTTCCGTTTGTGTTATCTGTCATTAGTGATTGAGACTATAGCGTCTGCTGCATTCAGATATCGTTATATGTATTATTAGAGTTCCAACTGTGTGTCAGATATTGGACCTTATATCTCGTATGGTTGGTGGTCTTCTACGCGCTCGGCTGTCTAGAAGATATTGACTACATAATATGTTGGACTAACTTATTAGAGCAGTTGTGTGGTGTGAGAAAGGGTAAATGTTAGAGATATAATTAGTATGTTGACGATTGTTTGTCATTCTATGGTAAATGTGACTGAATGCATAGTTCGGTTTGTTTACGCTTTGTCATGTAGTATTGTGGCGAGTTGTTTGGGTTATATCGATCTGTGACCTTATTTACTTGTTTGCTGGTGGTGCGTTTAGAAATAGTGGATTTCTGACGCTAGACTAACGAATTTTGACCAGTGGAAATTAATTAGCGTAGTTTGGTAGTAGGCGAGATGTAATGAAGGAGTGTACGTAACAAGTGATTATAGTGGTGGATGTAGGGGGTCTGTGTGTGGCTCTCTGGTGCTATTAGGATGTTACGCTCTATCATAGACGATTGTCTTTATTCTTTGTGGAGTGGTCATCGCTGTCCCATTGTAGTTTTAAGAGTGTGTATTTTCTGACTGGCGTATTGTCAGTTCTCACTTTAATTTAATCGGACAGAGGTGCGGTATGTGCTGGTGCTTTTCTTTTTTCATAATTTGTCATGTGTTCTTCTACTCTTCGTCTTTTCTTTCCGATGTCTCGTCACGCTATCATAATCGTTCGAGATCTTTCCGAAAATAACGTTAGTAGGATTATAGTATATTTATATATATGTTTATATCCTTTGTATATACTTTTATACCTATATTATATACTATATATTCTTATTACTTATTTATTTGCTATTATTTTATTATCTCTTTATTATTTTATATTATTTTTTACGTTGTATTTTGTCCTAAGTATTTTTCTTCTTGGAAGCCGACCTTAATTATATTAGTATTCTGTTTTGCTTCTGATTGTTATGTATTTTTGTTATATCTCTATATTTTTCTATAATGTTGATATTATCCATGTATGTATTACTTATCTATTTTATTTTATTTAATACTATTCTATTTTCCTAGTTCATTATTATATTATCAAAATATCTAGTATTTCTTTTATATTTTATTATATTACAAATGTTGAAAAAAATACAAATGTACAACTGCAGTTATAAAAAACTGCAAAGTTTTGTATATTATATAATTATATATATATATATATATTTTATATATATATATATATATATAATATATATATATATATTATATATATATATACTATATATATATATATATATATATACACACAAAGGTGGGCACCGTTAATGAGAAAGTTAACGCCGTTAATCCTTACGTTAACGAAACAAAATTAACGGCGTTAATCATTAAAGCGTTTATCGGGAAAGAATGTAACGAAGTTAACGTTAATCGTTAACGTTAACAGTCTTCAAAATATGTAGAATGTAATAATATTGATAATTTCCCTAATAATAATATCCTAGCAAAGGGATGGCAAGGAAAAAATCAATTGATATAAATCACGATTTTTTCGAACTTAAATATATATTGAAATGAATATGATTTTTTTTTTTTTAATTTTTTTGATTATATATATAATTATATATATATATATATAATATAATATATATATAATTATATTAATATTAAATATATTATATAATTTAATTAATATATATATATTTATATATATTATATATATATATATATTTTATATATATGTTGTGATTTAACTTCAATAGAAATAAAAACTAAAATAATATTATAGCGAGGCTACTCTGGTCCAAATTCCTACACTATTTTCAACAAAGGATCTTGTTTCAAACAGATTTCTTTTTATTTCTGATGTAACATTTATCAATATTACAAATAATCCTTAACAAGTCCGTAACACTCTTTAGTGTTTGTTTCATTGCATCATAGACTATAGGCCCTATTTTAAGATTTTGATTTACATAGATTGAATAAATCACCTCAAAAATAATACTATATCAAACTTAAAAAAAGTTTGTTTACAATTTAATTTCGTGTGACGTCACGAATCTGACAAATTTATTTATTTTCCAATTTTTATTTATACAGTATATAAGAAAATAACTACATAAAATAATAGCTATATCGAACATCAAGAAAAGTTTGTTTACAAATTATATTTCGCGTGACGTCACGAATATCAAAAAATAAAAAAATAAAAATCCCAAAAATCAAAAATTTAAATTTTTTCTCAAAAAATCAAAAAAATCACCAATGTTAATAATGATATTAAGCCTATCATACTTAAATAATTTAGGTTTTGACCTAGCAGATACTTTTCCCGCTTGCCAAAGAATACTCGAAGGCGTAAATACTTAATTAATACTTAATAGTATATTATTGGTAAAATAATAGGATATACCAACACAGTTTTAGTACAAATATGTATATTTTTTATAAATTACAACGCCTATTAGGCCTACTTCTTATATTTTTCACTAGTCACAAAAGAAGCAAGTTCAAGTAGCGAAAGAAGTTAATAACTCACTGAACGGACAACAGTCACTATCTTTTTTTTTCTTCAGCGAACCAATAAGAAATGAGAAAACATCATAAGAAAAACATGTTAAACTTTACTAAACGGGATAATAACCGTGAAAGAATCAACACATTTTGAGCCATTGAGAGGAGCGTTTAGGAAATTTTGGAAAAAAAAGTTTATCTGTTATCGAAATTAAATCTTTAAAATCTGATAAGAAAATATTTTATAAACTCGTAAATTAAGGTTAACGGTTAACGAAGTTAGGGGAAAATTTAACTCGTTAACGTTAATTCACAAATGTAACTCGTTAATAGTCCGTTATTTCTTTTCGAAATTAACGAAAGCGTTAAAAGTTAACGAGTTAATTAACGGATTAACGCTTTAACACGTTAATGCCCACCTTCGTGTGTGTGTGTGTATATATATATCATATATATATATATATATATATATATATATATATATATATAATATATAATATATATATAAAATGACATAAAAAAGAAATATTTACCGGTATTTAACTATATATAAAATATAACTATTTTAATATATATATTATATATATATTATTTCTATATATATATATATATATATATTATTACCGTATATATATATATATATATATATATAAATATAACTAGTTCAAAGTTAGTTTCTTAACTACAAATCAAAATGGCAAACTATGGCTCTGAAAAGTTTCAACTTCTGCAGCCTCGCCGCTGGACCTCCTGGGGGAAAACATGGACAACAAGGACATGGAGGAGGAAGAGGACTTGTAGATATTAGTTAACGGTGTTTTAATTACAAAAATTAATAAAACTGTTTTTTCTTCTTATAAAAGCATGCTTTTATTAGCGCACTAAAGTTTGCTTTGCAAATAAATTTAGCGAACGGCACCGGCCGGCGAAAAGTTGCAGGCGCATAGGCGCATTGATGTGACAAATATAGGGGCATAGGCGCTAGGCGCACTAGGTCCGGCGGCATAGGCGCAGGGGCACTCAAAAAAATTATAGGCCCGCCCAGCTTTCTTGATATATAATATATATATATTTATATAATATATATATATATATATATATATATATATATATATATATATATATATATATATATATATATATATTATATATATATATATATACTATATATATATATATATATTTAAATTGCTTTTGACGCAAAAAACAGATATTTGCACACAGCTAGTTGATTCAAGTCAACTATGAAACGAAACACATTAAAGACTCTTTAGAAAAAAATGTAAGTTTATAATACGTTAGTAATTCGTAATTACTACTTCATTATCTATCGATTGATGTATCTTTTTCAGTTTTTCTAACTAATAAAACTACTAAAAACTTAAAAACGTCGTCTGCAAACATATAAGGTTCATTTTTTTTATTCTTACAGCAATATCGCTATAACGTATGTATTTTGTATATATTTGTATAAATAAAAGATTGTTAACACTCACCCAACAAAGATTGTTAACACTCACCCAACAAAGTTAAAATGGGTGGAGGCAAGATTTAGCGGCGAAGAATGTAACGGGAGTCCGTTGTCGCTACGCAACGTTATTTTTCTTTGTTGTGTGATTTATATTATTAGTAGAGTGTAAATTTATTTTTCATTTTTTATGGTTTTTTAAAAATATCAGAAATATCAGGTAATACTGAAAGTTGTGTAAATTCAGGTAATCAGAAAGTTGGCTGAATATAGGCTAAAAATCACTTAATAATCATCTGATTATTTCTATAATGTATAAGTTAGCATAAGTTTTCATGATCATTTATGTCATTTTATATTTGTTTTATTTATTATGTATTTATAATCATTATTATGAAATAGACTTGTATTACTTATATATATATTTTTCTTTTAGTTCTTTGATTGATATAGTTCTTTGAGTTGTTTCCTAGTTATATTATAGATGCCCAGTGCAATAAACTTTTAAAAACACTCATGTGAATCGTCGAATATTATAAAAATCAAAAGAATAAATAATAATAGTGTGTGTAAAGTGCCACTATCATAGAGACAAAAACAAACTTTCTTGTGAAGTGTCATAGGAGTGATTTTCCTATTTAATGAATATATATATATATATATATATATATATATATTATATAATATATATATATATATATATATATATATATATATATATATAGTATATATAATATATATTATATTATATTATATACCATATATATATATATATATATATATATATATATATATATATATATACTATATATATATATTATATATATATATATATATATATATATATATATATATATATATATATATATACGTATATATATATATAATATATATATTATATTATATATATATTTAAAATATAAACTAGTTCAGTAGTTCTTAACTTACAAATAAAATGGCAACTATGGTCTGAAAATTTGCAACTTCTGCAGCGCTCGGCTGAAACTCCTGGGGGAAAACATGGACCACAAGGACATGGGGGAGGAAGAGGACGTGTGTAGATATTAGGTTACGGTGTTTTAATTACAAAAATTAATAAACGTGTTTTTCTTCCTTATAAAAGCATGCTTTTATTATCGCACTAAAGTTTACTTTGCAAATAAATTAAGCGAACAGGCACCGGCCGCGAAAGTCGCCGGCGCATAGGCGCATTGATGTGACAAAAATATAGGGGCATAGGCGCTAGGCGCACTAGGTCCGGCGGCATAGGCGAATAGGCGCAGGCGCACTTATAGGAGTCGCCTCTGATATAATATATATATATTTATATATATATTATATTTATAATATATATATTAATATATATTATATATATATATATATATATAGTATATACTATATATATTTTGGTATATATGATATAATATATTTTAATTTGCTTTGACAGCAAAACAGATATTGGCACACGCTAGTTGATTTCAAGTCAACATGAAAACGAAAACAGTCATTAGACCTTTAGAGAAAAAATGTAAGTTTATAATACGTTAGTAATTCGTAATTACTACTTCATTATCTATCGATTAATGTCTTTTTTCAGTTTTTCTACTAATAAAAACTTAAAAAACTAAAAACTTGTCTGGCAAACATATAAGGTTCATTTTTTTATTTTGCCAAGATTTAGGTGGGCAAGTGCCCCCTGCCCCCCCCCTGAATAGCCATATATATATAATATATATATATATAGTATATATATATATATATAATATATATATATATATATAATATATTATATATATTATATTAATATATATATACTATATATTATATATATATATATATATAATTTATATATATAGTATAATCATATATATATATTTACGGTATATGAGTGTTGTAGGGAAGATATATTCTGGTATTTTGGTTGAAAGAGTGAATCGAGTGACTGAAGGACTGATTGGTGAAGAACAAGGTGCGTTTAGAAGTGGTATAGGATGTGTGTATCAAATTTTACATTGAAACAAATGAATTGAAAATGAGGAGAAGAAGAATAAATTGTAATTTAGGTTTAATGGATTTACAACGGGCGTATGATAGGATTAATAGAGGAAGCTCTATGGCAGGTGTTAGTAATATATGGTGTTGGTGGTAGACTCCTGAATGGAAGCAAAAGAATATATGACGATAGTGAAGCATGCATAAGAATAAATGGAGTAGAAAGTGATTGGTTTAATATTAATAGTGGAGTGAGAAAGGGATGTGTTATGTTTCCTTGGTTATTCAATTTTTATATGGATGGGGCAATGAAAGAATTAGAGGTGGGGGTGGTAGGGGATGGTGTTAGAATGATGAAAAATGGAAGAGAGTGGAGGGTGCCCTACCTATTATATGCGGATGATTTGGTTTTGTGTGGCGAATCTGAAGAGAGTTTGAGAGGATTCGTAGAGAGATTTGGCAGTGTGCAAAAGGAGGGGTTTGAAGGTAAACGTAGATAAGAGTAAGGTTATGGTTGTGAGTGAGGACAGTCCTCGGTGTGAAGTTATGTTAGATGGTGAGCAGCTGGAACAAATGTCTGAGGTTAAATATTTAGGATATATGTTGGATGATGAAGAGTGTAGTAGGAAAGTTGTGAATGGCAGGAAGGTGGCTGGTGCAATTAAATCATTGGTGGATGTATAGGGGCTAAGTCTAGAGTGCGCTAGGGTCTTACATGAGGGTATGTTGTTACCTGTGATAATTAATGTATAGTAGTGAAACTATGGTCTAGAATAAGAGGTATATATCTAAAGTACAATGTGTTCAGATGGGTAATCTTAGGGGTGTGTTTTGAGTGAGAAGAATTGATAAAATGATGAAATGTATTTGATAACGTAAGTTAGAGAGTTTGTGTGATGTGAAGAATGGGGTAAATGAGAGAATAAATGAAAGTACATTGAGATGGTTTAGTCATGTGGAAAGAGTGGATGATAGTCGGTTAGTTAAGCGGATGTAAAGTGGTGAGTGTGCGGGGAATCGACCGGCTGGGAGACCGAAGAAAAAGTGGACTGAGTCAGTAAAGGAATGCCTGGAGACAAATGAGAGTTTGTCAGAGGAAAGAAGAAAGGTGCATAATAAGAGTGAATGGCGGAGTTTTGTGAGTGGAGTAATGGTTGGCCCACCTGGCCATAGGATTGACCCCACAATTGACGAGATCCTATAGTGAGGGTCCGTCGTGGGTCCCGTGAAGCTCTAGGGTGGATTTTCTGACTGCGACGAGTTTATCACTAATAGGTATAAAAGGGGCGGTATGGCTGGGCTTCTTTTTCGTACTTAAAATTTCATATTCTTCAACTACTTTTCTGTTTCCGGTGCATGTTACAGCACCTTACCCCCAGTCTTGGGGAAGGAAGGTGGGTGAATTATTATATATATATATATATATAATATCTATATATATATATATATTGGTTGGTGTCAACTTTGTTGGTTTTATTATACTTGTTTTTACACACCACAAAAACCACAGTATATTTTCAACTATATAATATATATATTATATATATATATATATATATATATATATATATATATATATATATATATAATATATTGAGTATATAATTAGATCATATTATAAAACTATTCCGATTTTCAGTGAAAGTTTGTGCACCCAATCCCCAGTCTATGCGGAGCTGAGGGGAAGCTGGAAGAAAAAGATTAGTTATAAGTAAAAGTGTTCAGTAAATAGATCGTTTTTTTGCAGTTCATACTCCCAAAAATATTTACAACCTAGCAGATAAGTGAATCCCGGAATAGGAGCTATATTCGGAGCTAGGTAATTTTCAAAAAGAATGTAGCTGAAGGAGAACCACGTAATTTAAATCTTTTTTCTTAAGACTGTGCCTTCTATACGAGCCCTTAAAACGCGAAGATAAGGCCATTTTTAAGCACCTGTATAGAAGAGGCCTCATTAAATATCATAATTCCTCACAAGACCTCTACAACTGAAAGTTCATAAGTAAAATTTTCTTAATAACTTACGACAAATTATTTTGGTCGAACCAGGTTATGTTTCTGTCCAAAGTTAACTTAGAAAAGCGTATGCTCTCAATCAAAATCCTAGAATAATTTGTAGGTTTTGCATAATTTCTTAAAACGAGAAATATATTACATATATACAAATCCTCTGGATCACAACATTCTTCAAAGAAACTGAAAAAATGGAAGGTTATTAACATGCATATTGAAACTAAACACAGTTTTTTTTCACTATACTTATGAAACATTTAATATATAAAATTATATTTGCTAGAGCAGCTGCAAAAATGGCAAAAAAAGACCTGTTCTCCAACAGCTGTTTCTTACTTTAAAACTGGCAAACTTTATATTAAATTATTTTTACTGTGCCCATATAAAGAAATGCTGATAATTAATTATCAATATTTGCAAGTCAATAATAAATACCTGTTTGTTTGTGAAATAACCGATTTTTTCTTTTTATTCTTCTTTTTTTCCTGTGATATGGAATTAATTTTCGGGGGAACACTTGAAATGAAGCAAATGTCTGGATTTGGTTTAAATAATTTAGAATTTTTATTTACAATAGAAATATCATCTTGATTTTCCCTCTTGGGAAGTTCTTCAATTACTTCAATATCTGACTGCTTTTTTAGAGGTTCTTTAACTGCATTAGTTGATAATATAGAACAATCAGATGGAGAATGTGAATGTTTATTTTCCACTTCAATTACTTCGATATCCAACTGGTTTTTAGCTTCAGATTGCTTTTTTGGAGGTTCATCAATTGCATAAATTGGTAATGTAGAACAATCAGTTGGAACATGTGAATGCTTATTTTCCACTTCAATAACTTCAACATCCAGCTGGTTTTTAGCTTCATTTTGCTTTTTTGGAGGTTTTTCAATTGCATTAGTTGATAACACAGAACAATCAGCTGGAAAATGTGAATGCTTATTTTCCACTTTTGATGCACTTAGGTGATCACTATACGAGACTTCAATTACTTCAATATCCGATCGGTTTTTAGCTTCAGCTTGTATTTTTGGAGGTTCTTTAATTGAATTAGTTGATAATATAGAACAATCAGCTGGGAAATGTTTACAAATCATTTTTGATGCATTCAAGTTATCAAAACCTGATACACTATTTAGATTATTACACAACATTTTCTTAACTTTTTTTCCTCTTTCTCTTTTTTTCTTACTTTTCCTTTAAAGAGGTTCCTCAATTGGTATCACAGATACTATTCAACAATCACTTTGTAAATGGTTATTTTTGTTCATATCACCTATAGTAAAAAAAATCTTTTTTTCATCATTGGTTCAACTTTGCTCACAATCCGTTTTGGGCATAATTGACTAATCTTCCTCATCATAGAGTTAATTTTCTAACTTTGAAAGATAGTAATAAAAATGCTACTCGTAAACAATAATAACTTATAATTTAGTCAGACTAAGGAGCTCGATAGTTAAAAGAAATAAAATTTTTGTAACCAGTATTTTGCTTTATAGAGAACAAATATTATTTTCAGTAACAACAAGAAAAATCAAACGCATACATGTGAACAAAGTATTTTCAAATTCAATTTAAAACATACTTTCTTCCATTCTCAAAGATATTTTTATCAACCTGAAATTGATTAGCAGATGCAAACTTCTATAGGAGAATTAAATTTTTGATTTAATCCTCTATAGTTAGAGGCACCAAATTTAAAAATTGTTTGCAAGCTTCTACATTGCATTAAAGTGAAAAGCGTAGACAAATAAATTTGGGAACTGATACATGGTGTTTTAATATAGACCATAACAGGTATTCGAATTATATTTTAAACAAAATACTGTTCTTTAATTAAGTAAAGTAAAGTTTCAAGATCTTTGGTGAAGTTCATGTCCTATTACGTTGTTTTACCAAGTAGTTTCATAATCACTTTGTTCAGCTATTTTTCATAATGTAAAAATGGTAGGTGTATTTCAGTTATTTTTTATGATCAAGCCTTTTTATTTTACTTGTTATGACCAGTGTTGGGCATAGCGGCGCTAATAGAAGCAGTCTTTAATCTTTATTAACGTCGCTATTTTCTCTGTAGCTGGAGGATAGCTTCCGTTACATTATCAAATTCTTAGCGAATTCAGTAGCGTCGCTGCTAATTAAACTTTCATATCCACTTTTCACTACTGCTTACTTTTTTTATTAGTTGCTCTGTAAATAAACAAAGACAGCCTATATATACGGTCCCTATTTACTCTGTTTGCCCTCCCGCGCTCCCCTCCTAAAGAAAATCGTTCGATCCCAAAATATTCGGCCACCATTGCAGGCTGGGCCCAGAGATCTATCATAAAGTAGTGCACTGAAAGTTGTGTCTAATGTTGTTAAATCAGAAGCAGTCCATAAGAGATGGTTGTGTTGTCATTTGCTTGAGAGGGACATTTTGACAGTATGGGGTGGGGAGCATTATGAACTTTAAAATTTGTATTCCTGATAGGGGGGGATGGTGGCCCAGAGGAGACGCAAAAGCATTACTCGAAGTTTGGCAGTCCCCAAAGCTTGTTTCTGAATGGGAATATTTTAGGTGAAGCATTATGGTAGGGTCCAGAATAGAGTTCTACCGAAGGTATGTGTAAAAAAAGGCATTTGTTAAAATTTTGTGAACTGGCAAATTTTTATATAAAAATTGACAAATAGTTAAAAGAAATTATTATTCAGACATAAAACGAAGAAAAAACTTCATATCTGTTTTGTTGGATTTTGGTTGTTGAGTTGTCGTTCGTTGGCTATCCCTAAAAATATTAAATAAATGACATTTTAAGATTATATTATAATTATTTCCAAAATGGTCAGCCATATTTGTTTACAAGTGAATTCTATACATCTAACAATAAAAACAAAATAAGATATTAACTGTTATAAAACAAGAAATATAGAATTTCCAGCGTATATTAATAAATAGAAAAGGTTTCTAGTTATACCATAAGTTAGACCAGCAACGCGCTCCAGCCTGCTCCCAATATTTATATAGCTAGGCTAAATAGTTGTTATAGCGTTTGGTAAATAGGCTGGTTTGATTTATTAATTTTATATAAAATTTAAAATTCTATATTAAAGCGGGAAAAGAATCTTTGTTTTGTTTTACTAGTTACTTTACACTAGACTTTAAAAACAGATTCAATCTGGATGACTTTGCTTTTTGTTTAATCACATGGATTTTATTTATTTTAAAAATAAGTTTAGCTAATTTAAGAAGATTAACTTTGTTTGACTTTGGTAAAGTTTAGCAGATACAATTTCTTTAAATGAGATATTGAGTATTTATTATTAAATTGTGTTTTAGTTATCATTTGTTGACATTTTGGAGAACGTTTAACTATTTTAGATAAATTTAAATTATAATGAAGTTTGATGTTATTTGAATGCTTTGAAATTGAGTTTAACATAATTTAACTTTATTTAAGTTTAATTTTGTTTAAATTTAAAAAGGTTTGATTATTTGCGTTCGACTTCACTCAGATTTAACTTTGACTTCAACTTAAAAGTAGGAAGGTGGCAGGTGCAATTGAATCCTTGGTGGATGTAAAGGACATAAGTCTTGAGTGTGCTAGAGTTTTGCATGAGAGTATGTTGTTACCTGTGTTAATGTATAGTAGTGAAACTACTGAGTCCTTAAATAAGAGGTAGAGATCTGAGGTACATTGTTCAGATGGACAAACTTAGAGGCAATAGGTGTGAGAAGATTTGATAAAATAAAGGATGAACGCATTAGGGTGTTGTGTGATGTGAAGAAATGTATAAATGAGAGAATAAACGAGAGTACATTGAGATGGTTTGGTCATATGGAAAGGATAGATGATAGTTGGTTGGTTAAGCGGATGTATAGTGGTGAGGGCTGGGAGTCAACCAGTTGGTTGGTTGAAGAAAGAGTGAATTGAGTGAATAAAGGAATGAGCAAAGGAGAGGAATGTGAGTTTGGCAGAGGTGAGAAGAAAGCTGCATAATAGGAGTGAATGGCAGGGTTTTATGAGGGTGTATAGTTGTGGGCCTGGTCCAGGGGATGAACCTCGCATTGATGAGATGATATATTGAGGGTCCATTGCAGTCTTTTAAAACCCTAGGGTGCATTTTACTGACTGCGGCGAGTTCTCACTTATGAATATAAAGAGGACGGTAAGGGGTGGGTGGGAAGACTCTTTTTGACTTATGTCATGTTCTTCTACTACTTCTCTATTACCGGTATATGCGATGCACCTCACCCCTAATCTGTGGAAGGGATATATATATATATTACCGTATATATATTAGTAATTATTATATATATATATATATATATTATATATATATATATTATATATATATAATATATATATATATATATATATAATATATATAATTATTTATAATATTATATATATATAATATATATACCGGTATAAGTTATATTATAATATATATATATTTATATATAATAATATACTATATTATATATAATATATATATATCATATAATCTATATATATACTATATTATATATATAATATATATATATTATATATATACTCTCCCCTCTTTCCCCAAGATCTGGGGTGGGGGTAGGTGCGTGACTCACGAAACGCAGGAAAGTAGTAAGAAGAATATGACACAAGTCGAAAAGAAATCCCAGCTTTACTGCTCACCTCTTATACTTTAGTGAGAATCCGTCGCAGTCAGAAAATCCACACTAGGCTTCACGGGACCGTGACAGACCCTCACTATGACATCTCGTCAATTATATAGAATATAATATATATATAATATATATATATATAGTATATTATATATAATACTATAGTACCGTATCATATATATATATATAATATGAACGCCTCGTGGCGCAAGTAGGTTGAGGTCGTAGCCTCTCATAAACGAGAGGAGCTGGTTAAACCTCCTAGCCAGCCAGTTGAGTTTTATCTACTGGGGGCAAGAAATTAAACTCGACTGCGAACACGTCGGTGGCGCTGGTTTGGGATAGCCGGCCTTAAAAGTTTGATTTCCTGTGGTCCCCCCGTGTTTCCGCCTGATAGGGGATAAAGCAAGGTTAAGGTAGTTTATATATATATATATATATATATTATATTATTATATAAATATATATATATATATATATATATATATACTTATATATATATATATATACATATAATATTATATTATATATTATATATATTATTATAATATATAATATATATTATATATTTATATTATATATTATATATGATTTTATTTCTTTTAATTTCTTTAACTTGAATTTTATTTTGCAAATGTAGCTTATAAGTTTTTTGTTTTCAGATACATACTTCTTAAAACTACAAGAAATTATTCTAGTTAAAAATTAAAAGAATTATTTACCTATATAACCCATTACTAAATTTTACTTAAACATACCATTGGGTACTATCATTTTCTCCATTATTTATTATTATTATTATTATCTAATTATTACTTATTTTATTATTTTATTATTATTATTATTATTTTTATTATTATTTTTTATTTTACAAAATTTAGTAAATTATTATTTATTATTATTAAATTATTATTATTATTTTTATTATTATTTATCGTTTTTTATTATTATTATTTTTATTTTACAAAATTTAGTAAATTATTATTTATTATTATTATTATTATTTTTATTATTATTTATCGTTTTTTTTATTAATATTACATGTAGTAACTGTGGTTATTTCCACAGGTTCTACTTTTGATTCATTTCTAGTGTTTTGTGAATAAAAAAATCAAACTCAGTCTTTTCTGTGATTCAACATCCTTTCTTAGTGGAGTCAAGAAATCAACAGCAGGAAGTCTGCGAAATATTATAAGCCTTCCTCATTATATTATGCAAAAAAATACAAATAACTTATGGAAGCTTTTGTATGAAAAGCTATTTGTCTAGTTATTGTTAATAGCTGCTTGTCTCGTTTTATCTATTTTTATAAAAAAATAACTAATCTTGTGTAGTTTATTGTGAAAAAAAGACGAGTAGTTATAACTGGTGATCCCAGAGCTCGAATATCATATATTTTTTGTATTTCTGTTTACATTATCAATTTTATATCAGTTTTCTTTATATTTTTTTTTTAGGAACCCATTGGTTATTTTTTAGCTGTAAAAATAATTATATTTATTTATATTTTCCCAAAAATCCAGTACTTCTGTTACTACTACCACTACTACTCTTTACTACTAATACTCCTACTCCTACTATTGTTACTACTCCTATTACTATTTCTACCCCTACCTCTAATATGTTATCTTATTCTATTCCTTCTTCTTCGTCCATATTTCCTCTTCCTTCTCCATCTCAAAATTTTTCTCATCCTCCGCCCTTGTATGATCCACACCAACACTATCTGTTACAACAATCGCTAAATCAACAATTGTTGATGTCACAACATCAACAACAACAACTACATCAACAGGGTACTCCACCGCCTACTCCTCTTTCTGCAACTTTGCCGGCGACTACCTGGCCTATATCGCGTGTTCCTCGCCTGACCCCACCACAATTTAGGAGAGATGATGTTGATTTTACGATTCAGCAATTTGATATTTTCCTTGCTTCGCTTCCTACAGAATTCGAGAAAGCTAATGCTTTTCTGCTCTCCATTCCCTATGAAGTTCAGAAATCAAATCCCTAATCTTTTACCTTCAATCAGCTCCTCTCTCACTCCTTATTCCACTCTTTGTGATTTATTACGTCGCCATCTTTCTCCTTCTGATGCTACCCGTTTTCACGAATTGTTAAAACATGAGGTGTTGGGTGATCGTCTTCCTTCACAGCTTCTCACCCGTATGCTCTCTATTTCTGGTCCCCTTGCTGATAGTAACCAATCTCTTCTTCGCACTCTTTTCCTGGACCGTCTCCCTGCTTTTGTTAGTACTTCCTTGCTCTCTCATGGTGACGCCTTGTCTCTTCAAGATTTAGCCGAACGCGCGGATATTATTATTCGTGCCAATCAATCTTTTTCTTCTCCTATAACTTATCCATCTTTTACCCCTATGGGTTCTACTCTCGCGATTATGCCTTCTTCTTCTTCTATTACTTTTCCTTCTCAATTTGCTACTAACTCTTCTTCTCTTCCTTCTATATCTTCGTCTTCCGCTGCTCTATCTTCCTCTGCTCCTTCTTCTCTTTGTACTCCTTCTCCTCCATCTTTCCAGAATTCATCTTTAGACCCTCTTACTAATATTCTTACCTTGTTGAACAATATGAATGTTCAAATTATTTCCTTGCAACAACAAATGTCTTCTATCTCTCGTTGTCAGTGTCAGCAATCTGCATCTTCTCGCACTAGATCTCGTTCTCCTTCACCTTCCCGTTCTGCTTTGCCACAACCTCCTCAGGGTTCTCCTTTATGCTACTATCATTATCATTTTGGTGTTAGAGCACGTAACTGCATTCCTCCCTGTAATTTTAAATCTACAAATTCTCTTCAGGGAAACTCCCCTCGGGGGGGATCGTAGATCGTTGCGCTCCTCCCTTGGTCATTTCCTCCAATGCCAATTCTGATTCACTCCATATGCCTACTGTTTCTTATTCGTCTTCGGTTCTTGCTACTACAACGGTTTCTCCTTCTGTTCCTATTTCTGTTGATTCTTCTTCTGTTTCTATTCCTGAAGTTAATGCTGTTCTTCCAGGTTCGCTTTTACGTATATTTGATGGTGATTCTAAACGGGTTTTCCTTATTGACTCGGGCAGTAGTTTCTCTATTTTGAATGTTCATGGTTTTTGTTCTTCTCTTCCGCCTGTTGTTTCTCATTTACGGGCTGCTAATGGTTCTAGCATTGCTGTCTATGGTGAACAACTCCTTACTTTATCTATTGGACTGCGTCGTTCTTTCCGTTGGACTTTTCTCTTGGCCGATGTTACACAAAACATCATTGGTGCTGATTTTCTAAGTCATTTCAATATTCTTATTGACATGGCCAATAGTCGTCTACTTGATGACACTACTTCTCTTTCTTGTAATGCTGTTCTTTTTGATTCTTCTATTTATGGTATCAATCTTCCTGATTCCTCCTCTTATTCTTCTTTTCACGCTCTTTTGCATTCTGAATTTTCTGACTTAATCCAGCCTATTTCTAATCTTTCTCCTGCGTCTCACCATGTAATGCATTACATTGAGACAAAGGGTAGTCCTCCTGTTTGCAAGGCTTGCAGACTTTCTCCAGAAATGTTAAAAGTTGCGCGTGTTGAATTTGACATGCTTCTGGAAAAGGGTATTGTTTCCCCTTCTACTTCTCCTTACGCTTCTCCGCTTCACATTGTTAAAAAAGGGCCAGATTTTTTTCGTTTTGTTGGGGACTACAGGTTACTAAATTCTAAAACTGTTGCTGATACTTATTCTATTCCTCACCTTCATGATTTTACTTCTTCTCTAAATGGATGCACCATTTTTTCTTCTCTTGACTTAAAATCTGCATTCCTTCAAATTCCTGTTAATCCTGATGATCGTCCTAAAACTTGTATTGCAACTCCTTTTGGCAATTTTATGTATAACTTTATGCCATTTGGTCTTCGGAATGCCAGTGCTACTTTTCAACGTTTGATAGATCATGTTTTACGTGGTTTACCCTTTGTATATGCTTACATTGATGATCTATTAGTTGCTTCTCGTTCTCCTGAAGAGCATCTTTCTCATCTTCGTACTGTTTTCTCTCGTTTATCTCAAGCTGGTCTTCATTTAAATTTCGAGAAATGCATTTTAGGTGCTGCTTCTCTTCATTTTCTTGGCCATAAAATTTCTTCTTCTGGTCTTTCTCCACTACCTGATCGTGTTTCTGCTATTCGTGATTATCCTCTTCCTACCACTCAGAAAGATCTTCGTGCTTACCTAGGTCTCCTTAATTTTTATCGTCGTTTCCTCCCCAAGGCTGCTGCCATATTAGCTCCAGTTACTGCTTTGCTTGTTCAAGGTCGTCGGGGCAGCTCGACAATGGTTAATTGGACTGATGCTGCGTGTGAGGCTTTTGAACAGAGTAAAACTTTATTGGTCAACAACACTCTTCTTGTTTTTCCTGAACACGGTGCTGAAACTCGCCTATTTGTAGACGCCAGTGATTATGCTGTAGGAGCTTCACTAGAGCAACTGCAAAATGGTGCTTGGCTTCCTCTCGCTTTTTATTCTCAGAAACTTCCTCCTGCTGTCACTCGCTATAGTACTTTTGGTCGTGAGCTATTTGCTGTATATTCTTCAATTAAATACTTTAGATATTTTCTTGAAGGTCGTCAGTTTTATGTTCTCACGGATCATAAACCACTCACTTCTGCTATTACTTCTGTTTCTTTACACTATTCTCCTCGTGAATTTCGTCATCTGGATTTTATTGCCCAATTTACTACTGATCTTCGTCACATTCCTGGTCGTGATAACTCTAGTGCTGATGCTTTATCTC
>JABUQX010026094.1:50000-52500 GCA_015478945.1 Trachelipus rathkii
CATGAAGCTTTAGGGTGGATTTTCTGACTGCGATGAGTTCTCACTAATTAATGGTACTGAGGGGGCGGTAAGGCTGGGCTTTCTTTTCGACTTATGTCATGTTCTTCTACTGCTTTTCTTTTCCGATGCTCGTTACGCACCTTACTCCCATTCTTGGGAAATATAAGGAAGATAAAGAAAGAAAGAAAGATATATGTAGATGAGTATGATTTGTGGAAGAGTTAGGTAAAGTTGTGGTTTAAGATTTGTGGTGAGGAATTTGAGCAACCTGCAGGTGAGATTTTGTTTAGTTTGGGAGCAAAGGCTTATGAGTGTGTGTGGATGGTGGACTGGGAGTCGTTAGGTAAAAAGGAAGGTGTGGATGAAATATTACGGAGGTTGGATGAAAGATATGCGAAAGAGAAGCAAAGGGACAGGTATGATAAGTTATGTGAGTACTTCTATATTAAAAGAAAGAATGGTGAATCAATGAGGGAATATGCGAATAGATATGAGGTGATTGAGAGAAAGTGTAAGATTGTTGGTAAGGTGGATTTAGGGGAAGATATGAAATGTGTGCATCTATTGGAAGGAGCAGACGTGAGCGATAGTCAAAGACAAATGGTGTTGGCGTATTGTGGAAAAGATGAGTGGGTTTTTCGTACCTTTCGAGATGCGTTAATTAATATATGTGAGGGTTTTGGTAAGAAGGGAGAGAATAAATGTGAAGGGGCAGTAGGTGGTGAAAGTAGTAGTAGTTGGTATGGTAGTCAGGGAAATCAGAGGTATGCTGAAGGGACACAGAAAGGTGGGCCTAGAGGTGGAGAATGGGTAAATGGTCAGTTGCTGAATATCAGAGATAGGGATGGTAAGGTGAGGGAGTGTAACTTGTGTGGTTCGCAATTTCATTATGCATACAAGTGTCCAAAAAGAGGGACTTACAGGGAATATAAGAAGTATGGGAATGTTAGTAGAGGTGTTGTTAGGGGACAACCGGGACCGTCACCTGGTAGAAGGAATAGGGTATATTTTGGAGGTAGTAGGGGTGAAAGAGGAGAAGATAGTGTAGAAATGAGTTTACCAGGGAGGAGGGCTGGCTTGCGGTGTGGAGGTAGAGTAGAGGGGAGTTGTGATAGCAGAGTAGGTGAAGGTTATGATGATGAGGTGTGTAAGCTGAATAAGGTTCAGAGAAAATTTGTGGAGAAATTGTGACGTCTATACGGATTATGATGAGGTGTGTAAGCAGAATAAGGTTCAGAGGAATTTAGAGAGAGTGGTGAATACGGGAGTGGAAGGAGAAAGGAAGGAGGGTGTAGGTAGGGGTAAGAGGCTGATAGCAAATGCACAATCAGGTGGGGATACAAGAGGAGGATATGGAAGAGGTATGAGTAGGTATAGTGTTGATAGTGATACCAGTGTTGATGGTAAGGTGGAATATGAGATGATGTGTAAACTACTTGATTTAAGTCCGGAAAATCTTCATAGGGTAGCTGATGAGAAATGGATAGATAAAAAGGATGATAGGGTTTGTTATTCGTTGTCAGTAAGAGTGGAAGACAGTAAAAGGTCAAGAGGTCAAAAAATGTTGAATAAAAGTATGGAAGAGGGTGGTGGAGAAAAGCTAGTGGTCCCAATAAGAGAGTGTAAGAGTGATGACGATGTGTCGAAGGTGAAGAATGTGAAGAATAGTAAGGTGAGGGATTATGTAAAGGTGGTAAAGGTAAATGAAGGGTGTGATGAGGTATCAAAGGGAGCAAGGAAAAAAGAACAAGTGAAACTTAGGTGTAAGGTTGATAAGCGTAGTGCTGAGGTGAAAGAATTTATGAGAAGAAGAAAAGGTGAGAATTATCTGGATTGGAGAGAAAGATGTTGTGATTATTTTTCGAGTACGAGTGATAGTGAAGATGAAGGTGGAGAGAAAGTGAAAGAGAATCATGTTGTGTTGTTGAGAAGGTTGGGGTATATTCGTGACTCGGATATGTCTGATCCGGAGTGAGTGTGGTGATTTGGAGTGAGGTATGGGTGTGTTATGTGTGTGGTGTGTTGGGTGGTAGTTGTGGTTTGTGTGCCAGTAAAAGTAAGGTGGTGTGAGAACGGTTTTGTTCAAGTGAAAGAGGGGGAGAGAAAGGTATAAGATTGATTGTTTTTTATGTTTTTCTCGTAGATGTGGTGTGCTGTGTGAAGAAGATGGAAGAAGATGATGTCTGGTGTTTTGTCCTTTCCTTGGAATGGTAGTGCGCAGATGAAGATTGGCTGATCTAGAAGTACAGGGGAATGTCTGCAGTTACTTAGCAGTAGTGTTTTTTGTGACCAGATGACTTATCATCTGGTGGTGAACACGTGTGTGTTCATTGCTTTTATTCCCTTCCCTTTTATTTTTTTTATTCCCAGATCCTATATGTGAACTGAACTCTTGTGCTTATTTGTGTCATTGGTTGCGGGTATAACGTAAAGGTAAATGTAAATGTAGTCTCCTCCCTCTGTAACAGTACTAATTTACCAACTTGTAAATTCAGGTCAA
>JABUQX010026094.1:62500-67500 GCA_015478945.1 Trachelipus rathkii
AAGGTGAACCGCTAAAGTAAGCACCCCTTCACCACTACAAGGTAAGCCGACACCGATACCGATCCAAAAATATTCCAAATACCAATGAAACAAAATAAAAAAAACCTTAATTCTACAATGAAATGTAAACCTAAATTATATTGCCTTAATACTAATATAATATACAGTTCTCCAATGTACTCCTTCTTTGTTCTCCAATGTATACTTTTAATATTCCTTTACTTTTCAGTTTTGTTTTCAACAATATTATTCAATTTCCGTTCTGAATACTTTCTTTAATTTCTCTCTAATCTACTTTTACGTAAATCAATCTCTTTAATTTCTCTCTATTCTACTTTCACGTAAATCAATCTCTCTAATTCTCCTACAATCCTTTCCACACAATTCCTTCTCGATTCTCCACTATATAGTCTCCAATTTCCACTTTCCTTTAAATCTATTTAATTCTCTACCCCTATCTTTTCTTTTACCGGTCCTTCTATCTCACTCTATTCCACTTCAAGCATTTAGCGTTAAATCTTTACTTATTAGAAAAATGTCAATTTGCTTATTCTTCAGGATGTTTCTAAGGGCTCGTCGACTAAGCTCCAAAAAAAAACTGCGGAGTAAAAAGAATATCGCATCATAGCAATCGCAATAACAAGAAATAATAATAATAATAATAATAATAATAATAATAATAATAAGGATAGTAATAATAATAATAATAATAATAATAATAATAATAATAATAATAATAATAATAATAATAATAATAATAATAATAATAATAATAATATAGTAATATAATACATAATAAATAATAATAATATAATAATATAATAATAAGGATAAGTAATAATAATAATAATATAATAATATAATAATATAATAAATAATAATAATAATAATAATAATAATAATAATAATAATAATAATAATAATAAGGAAAATAATAATAATAATAATAATAATAATAATAATAATAATACAACCCACAATATACCTTACCATCCACCTGCACTTTTACCGCCATTCTACCACTCATCCCATGTTCACAATACACTACCTCTTCAATCTCCCCAGGACAAATCATTTTCGCACACCCTCATCATCCTCCATGATACAATCTTCTACTCCCTTTTCCAAAACATACTTCCTATCATAACTCTTTTTCTCTATCACCCAATTATAATGCACCCCACTCAAACACTGTAAATGCAGCTCACCTACACTATTTCTATCAATCCCTTCACTCCTATAAATTACCGGTCGTTCCCCGCCATAATGCACACACACAACTACGTTAAACAATTTACCACAATCAACACCTTTTGCAACGGAATCACACCTCCATTACACATAGTCTTTAACTCTCTTACATACTGTCGCACCTTCTTAACTCCTATCTGATCAGGTTTCTTGCACACCTCAGTCATAACTTCCCTCCGCAATTCTTCTATACTCTCAGGCACTCTCAAAACCAACCCATCCTTGGCTAGATCCTGTAAACCATACAACACACTTTCAAACATAGAATCACCTCCACCTCGACTTTCTTTCCCTTTCATTAATCCCTTAGGCAAATACTCAGAATCAATCACCAACATTTCACCCATTCTCTCTCTCCCTGCCATTCTAGACATCAAGTCTGCAATCTCATTCCTTTCACCCGGGATATATTCAACCACATAATCAAAATCACTCAAATCTTCCAAAGTTCTCGCAAGCCTACTATCAACTGTCCTCATTCTCTGCAAATACACTAAGGGTTGGTGGTCCGTTCGCACCACAAACTTAATACCATACAAAAACGGACGCAACGATTTCAAACAGAACCTCAAAGCAGCCAACTCTCTTTCAATCGTAGAATACTTTCGCTCTGTCATACTAAAAGCTTTCGAAACATATGCAATCACTCGTTTTCTTTCAATCCCATCAATTACCTGCTCTTGCATCAAACAACCTCCCATACAATACCCACTTGCATCCGTATACACTTCCAAGGGTTTAGCATACTCACTATAATCTGGATACGCCAGCTCTACATCTTTCGCAACTTCAGCCTTCAACTTCTCAAATGCTTCATTCATTCTGTCATTCCATTTCACAATCGTACTCTTCTTTTTACCAGTCCATTCAGTCAAAGGTTTCATCACACCAGAACAATCTTTCATAAACTTCCTTCCAAACTCTACCAAACCTAAAAATCCCCTCAACTCTCGAACATTCCTTGGTTTCGGAAAATTCCTAACTTTTTCAACAAACTTTTCCGCTTTCTTCAACCCAGTCGCACTAACCTTGTGTCCTAAAAATTCAACCTCATCCGCAAACCATTCACATTTCTCAACTTTCACTTTTATACCTACATCCTCCAACTTTTTCAACACATCATTCACTACCACAACCCCTTAAATATCACAAACGCAACAACACTCAACAAAGCCATACAAAACTTCACATATCTAATCCACAAAGCAGCTAGCCAAAACATTCCCAGAGGATACATCAAAAAATATAACCCAACCCTAACACCTGAAATCAAACAACTAATTAAACAACGCAACTCACACAGAAAAACAACGCCCACATCACTACAAACCTTAACACAGATTAACACATTAAACACCCAAATCACTAATTTAATTATAAGCACATTCTTTGAATAACTTCCAAACTTTTCTCACCAAGAACACCCAACACATGAATAACACCAGAATGTGGAAAACAATAAAAACACTGAAAAACACAAACAACCAACAAACATATACTCATGAATCCATCAAAAACCCAAGCACACAAAACCATCAACCAACACGCAACTTTGCAAAACAAAGTAAAAAACCCACACACCCTCAAAACAGGAAAATCATTAAAGCCCTGAAGAATATGCAACCATGACCCAACAATAGAAATAACCACAACTGACTTAGAAAACACTACAAAGAACCTTAAAAACTCACCAGCAACAGGCCCAGACAACATTTCAAACAAACACCTAAAACACCTAGCTAGGGAACACAGCTTTAACCCAATTAGCACAAATCAGCCTAAATTTCATTCGCCTTATCTCTCTCTCTCTCTCTCTCATTTTCTCAATCATTTATTTCAATGTTAAGACTTGATCCACACATCCTCTACCACTTCTAAACACACCTTGTTCTTCACCAATCAGTCCTTCAGTCACTCGACACACTCTTTCGACCAAAATGCCAGCATATATCTTCCCTACAACACACAATAAACTAATTCCCCTATAATTACTACAGTTACCCTTACCCTTATATTAGGGCACTATTACTGCTCTCCTCCAATCCCTCGGAACTATACCCTCCATAAATGCTTTGCTAAACAACTTCCAAAT
The DNA here is from genome assembly GCA_015478945.1 of Trachelipus rathkii. Lineage (NCBI taxonomy): Eukaryota > Metazoa > Arthropoda > Malacostraca > Isopoda > Trachelipodidae > Trachelipus > Trachelipus rathkii. Next base: position 65,844 of record JABUQX010026094.1, read on the forward strand.
CCAATCAATCACCATCTCAGGCATCTCACCTCTGTTCTTGATCATTTCATCAGTAATTTCATCTATACCTGCAGATTAATCATTCTTCAACTTTCTCACTCTACCCATTACCTCCACCTTACTAATGACCTCATCCCCAAAATACCAATTCCTTCTTGCACCAACAAACCCACACACATTCACTATAACCTCTTCATTACAGCCAATGTTATGCAGATTTTTGAAGTGTTCCCTCCACACTTCCCTCACATCCATTTCATCAGATGAAAGCACCATCCCTATTCATTATTCTAAAAAGATTCCCTTTATTCTCATTCTTAACCATTTCTTAACCTTAACCTATAATTTATAAATACTACTATTAATTTCATATGGAAACGCTTAAACAATAAAATAATGAAAATATAATTTAAAATTTTTTTTTTTACTGCATAAAAATTTAACTAAATATCAACTTCAATAACTATGAAAACATAAAATAAATGACAGGAATACAATTAAGGAATGGTCAAAATACAAAGAAAGAACTTTAATGCTTATACTTACTTGCATCTCATAAGTTGTATGTTGACAAAAATTTGGGCAAAGCATATCAGCCTCTCTTTATCAAACTTATCTTTATGAGCTAACATAAAATCCTTCTTTAGATTCCAATGCTCCTCACTTTCATATTTTGTCTTGAATTCTTCAATATCCCAATCACTATTTTCCCCCATAGTACTATTAAGTTGTTTTAAAGATTTAAATAACCTGTAATCAATATAAAATTACAAACAAAAAAAATTTACAAACATACAAAAAGTATATTAATTAGAGCAATCACCAAGGTATTGTCGATATTCATAAAATTTTACGAGTCAATTATGGAATGGTTCAGTTTTGGCATCTAATCAACTTGTTGTGTAATACCAATATAAATATCTAATCATAGAAATAAATAGATACCATGACATCAGAAAAATATATTAAGGTATCATATCCAGAAAAATTTAGTCACCAGTGCCCAGTGGTGTATTTAGGGGGGGGGGGCTGAGGGGACTACAGCGCCTAAAATTTTGGAGCAGCAGATTTTGGGGGTTGCAAATTTTTATACAATCAAAATCAAATGAACATGAAAAAGGTTTGAAATATGAGGTATAATTCAAAAAATGTCTTTAAAAATTAAGCTTTATTATTATTATTATTATTATTATTATTATTATTATTATTATTATTATTATTATTATTATTATTATTATTATTATTATTATTATTATTATTATTATTATTATTATATTATTATTATTAATAATATATATATATATATATATATATAAATATATATATATATATATATATATATATATATATATATATATATATATATATATATATATATATATATATATATATACGGGATATATATATATATATAATATATATATATATATATATATATAAATATTTAAATTTTATATTATATATATATATTATATATATATATATATATATATAATATATATATAATATTAGGGAGGGCCGGATATCCGGCAACTATCCGGTATCCGGCCTATTCCGGCCAAGTTTTTGACTATCCGGTATCCGGCCGGATATCATTGTTATCCGGCCGGATAACCGGATTAATTACTTCCCTAGTAAGTTCTTCCTCGTTGGGGGA
>JABUQX010026094.1:72500-87586 GCA_015478945.1 Trachelipus rathkii
ATTTAACAGTTTTAAAGATTAATCAAACAATATATCATTAAAGATTAAATAACAACTAATATCCAAGAATTTCTAGACGGTATATTATTACAATATGAAACTTTTATTCCAGCATTCCAGCAGCATTACTATACATATATGAATAATTACATACAATGGTACAATACAATATACAATGGACATTTACGACCGAGATCAAGCTATACAGGTTGATTGCGGTTACTAAATGTCCCTACCAATGAAATTATCTTAAACTAAATAGCTATTTACAAAAATTACAATAATTATTAGATATGATAACAACCATGACAAGGGAGAGCAGATTAAAATTATACAATTTGATACTATCTAACCCACTAATCCCGGCTCGGTATGTTATATTTGACTAAGACAAGTACTAGTTAATATAAGAACATTTGGTCACTTAAATTTGTATCCTATGTTTTTGAGCAATCCTAAGTTATCTCTGATATAGTTTGAAAAGAGTTGCATATCGGGCATGGAAAAACTCTCGTTCTCCTATCACTCTTACTAATTTTCATTTTGTTCAGAATCGTTGCAGGGTTACTATTCGACAGGCTAAGCGCGCCTTCATTAAAAGAAAGTGTGCCAACCTGCTTGGTTCTCCTACTGATAAAAATTTCTGGCCTCTTGCCAAAAACATCAACAACTTTTGTAAATCTACCTTTCCTCCCCTTATTCGCTCTGACGGTTCTGTTGCTAACTCTCCTTCTGAAAAGGCCAATCTCTTCGGCCTCCTTTTTTCATCTAATTCTACCCTGGATGATTCTGACATTCCTCCTCCTACTCCTTCTCCTCTTCAGGTTGCCATGCCCTACCTGTGATCACACATGATAGTGTGTATGAATCCGAGATCTATGAACGCCAGGAAGTCTAGTGGCCCGGATGGCATTCCTCCCCGTGTTTTGAGGGAGTGTGCTTCTGAGCTGGCGCCTGTCCTCGTTCAACTCTACTCTCTATGTCTTAGCACTAATACTTTTCCTCAGTGCTGGAAGCGCGCTTATGTTCAACCAATCCTGAAAAAAGGTAGCCATTCTGATCCTTCAAACTATCGCCCTATAGCTCTCACTTGTATTCTATCTAAAGTCTTTGAAACTCTTCTTAACTCTCATTTCCTGGATCATCTGGAGTCTCATTCCCTTCTTTCTGATCATCAGTATGGCTTTCAAAATTCAAGGTCAACTGGTGACATACTTTCCTATCTAACTGATTTATGGTCTTCTGCCCTTAGGGACTATGGGGAGTCTTGCATGGTGGCGCTTGACATATCCAAAGCTTTTGACCAGGTATGGCATGCGACGCTGCTCTTGAAGCTCCCTTCCTTTGGGTTTCCTCCTTCTCTTTGCTTACTTGTCTAGTTTTCTCTCCGATTGCTCCATATCAGCACTCGTTGATGGAGCGTCCTCTTCCTCCTTTCCTATTAATTGTGGTGTTCCTCAAGGTTCTGTTTTATCTCAACTTTATTCCTACTTTTCATCAACGATCTCCTCAACTGTACTTCTAACTCTGTTCACTCTTACGCTGATGACTCAACTCTCCATTCTTCTACTTATTTAAAATCTGCTCGTTCTTTTGCATCTAGAGCTGCCTCCCATCTTCAGCTTTCCGATTCTATTCTTGTAGATCTGGATGAGATTTGCCAGTGGGGTCACCACAACCTTGTAAAGTTCAACTCTTTAAAAACTCAACTCCTTTATTTCTCTCTCTCAAAAACACCTCCGAACTTTCCTATTTTCTTAGACGGCTCTAACGTCTCACCTGTGAATAATAAACATTCTTGGTCTCAACATACACAACAAACTATCTTGGAAACCTCATATTTCAATGGTTACTAAGGTGGTCTCAAAGAAGCTGGGAGTTCTGTTCAGGTTGAGGGAATTTTTTTCCTCCGAACAGTTACTCCAGTTCGCCCTTGTATGGAGTACTATTCTCACATCTGGGGGGGGTCCGGTGTTGGGGCTACTGTTACAGCACTCTCCCTAACACCGGCACCACCCTTCTATTGGATAGGGTGAGTCTAAAGCTAAGAAACTAATAAACTATCCCCTTCTTTCAAACTCCCTTGACCCTCTATCTCTACGACGTGACATTGGCGCACTATCTCTTTTCTATAGGTACTACAGCGGCAAGTGCTCAGGGAGCTGACCTCTCGTATTCCACCACCCTTGCATCACACTTGTATCACAAGGGGTGCCTTGCTCTCACATGAATGTTGCGGGAGTATTGAAAACCCCAGACTTGTTCGTCGTGGTTCCTCTTCCTTTCCAGCTACTTCTGTTCTGTGGAACTCCTTGACTCCTTCTGTTTTTCCAACTGTATTTTTTCTTCCCCTCTTTAAAGCCCACGTCTGCGCTCACCTGAGAGATTTGCGTTAAGCTAGGGATTGGGTGGGTTTTCTTGTTTTATCTTCTGTCCCCTTGTTGAAAAGGGCCCAGCCCATGAGTGGTGTTTGTCTATATATATATATAGATATATAAAAAAAAAAAAAAAAAAAAAAAATCAAAACAATGGATTTTTAAAAAAATACTGATATTTCATCAGAATCTGTTGAACTATTACCATAATAATAATTACCAAAATTCATTTATTTTAATATTGGAAATTAAGATAATAAAAATAGTTGATCAATTATTTGAAATATAAACCACGGTTATATACTATATATGTATAAACCATTTATTTATTTTTTATTTCTTAAGCAGAAAATAAAATAACAAATGGTTTATACATAGCATAAAACTGTGGTTTATATTACAAACAATTGATCAACTATTTTTACTTTCTTAATTTCCAATAATAAAATAAATGAATTTTAGTAATTATTATGGTAATATCGACGGGCTCCATCATTACAGCTGATCCCAATTGTCTTGGGTACTTACTTAGGGTTACTTCGGGTTGTTGTAATGGTCGTCAGACAGCTTCGGTCCCTTGACCATGGCTGGCATTCCTTCTGCGTTTGCTTCTTCTTCATTTTCTATTGCTCACTGAGTTAAGTATCTTTTAAGTTAATTGACTTTTAAGTTTTTGATTGTCTTTTACAATTTTTATTTTTTTTTTTCCCATATTTGCATGAAAAGAAAAGAAAGTAGAATTAGTTTGATACTAGATATAAATTTTTGATTAACACAAACTATTTAATTGTGTTTATTAAATCCTATTTAAATTCCCAGTTCTACACAGGAATTTCTGTATGTTGTACCAGGCTTTTTGTCTACTCTGGGGAGGAACATTTTTAATGCTAGAATTGTTTTAACACTGAAACCCGAGACTCCCAGGGCTCCCAGTTCCTTTTGAAGCACACTTCTTGCATATAGGTATTGTGGACATTGCATAAGAAAATGCTCCACTGTTTCATTGGGGTGTGCACAGTGTGGACATGAGGGTGACAATTTCATTTTTATCTTATGTAGATGACCATTTAATTTTGTATGTCCTATGCGCAGCCTTGTTATTGCAGTACTTAGTTTCCTGTTCTCTGTAGGTAAATAGAATTTTTCATTGCTTGTGTGAAATTGACCTAGTGGGTGAAAACTCAGAAAATCCTCATGTTCTCTTTGGTATTCATCTTTTAATTTATTATAAGCAAAAGTCATTAATTCTTTAGTTTCCAATGGGAAAATGCTGATTTCTCTATTTTCATGTGCAACTTGGGCAGCTGCATCAACTATCTCATTATCTGTTATACCTATGTGCGATGGTATCCAGAAAAGATGAACAACCCATTCCTTTTGGGTAATCATTTTGTTAAAACATTCTTGGATTAACTTATGGATTTTATTATAATCCAAATTTTTCTTTGCTTTAATAGTGTGAATAGAGCTCAGAGAGTCAGTACAGATGACTACTTTTTGAGGAGGTAAGTAATCTAGCATGAAGGTTAAGGCTTTGTATATAGCAAATAGCTCTGCAAATAAGATAGAGTGATTTCCTTCCAGTTTCCATGTTTGAGATCAGGTATATATATAGCTGCACTTGTAGTTTTAACTGGATGTATTTTCTTTGAACCATCTGTGAATATTTGAAGGAATGATTCATATTTTTGGTGTATAATATCTTTAAACATGCATTTGGCTTTAATTGGTGCCTCTCCTTTATTCCAGCTCTTGTGTATGTCTTGGTTGAATCTGAAATTAGATTTTGAATATGGGGGCAATATTGATATATTTTTTATTGGAGTGATCTCCGGAAGTGAAGGCATCACTCCTTGAGAAGCTCTGTATGCCCTACTTATGAAATTTTGTTTGTGGAAATTGTTTTTATTTTTGAAGAACTGACTAATGATCTCATGCATATAAGTGTCCTTAGGAGCAGTTGCTATTTTTATAAGTTTCTTTATCAGTAATTTCTGTCTCCTTTGTTCCAGAGATAGTAAACCTGATTCTATTTGTAAAGCTTTTATTGGTGAGGATCTGAAGGCCCCAAGGGCAATTCTTAGTGCAGTATTTTGTATTGTATCCAATTTCTTAAGGGTTGTGGATGCCGCAGCTCCATAAATGATGCTTCCATAGTCTATTTTGCCTTGAACATAGCTTGTATATATATGTAGTAGTGATTCCTTTGATGATCCCCATGAAGTTCCAGAAATTCTTCTCATAATATTCAATCTTCTCATACAGTTTTCCACTAGGTAGTCTATGTGATGTTTCCAAGTTAAATGTGGAGCATCAAAGAAGAGGCCTAAGAAACTTTAACATTTTTATGTTCTACTCTTACATTTTCTATCAATATGGCAGGAATAAAGGGGATTCTCTTTTTTGTGAAGCACATTAAGGAGCTTTTGTTTGGATTTATTTGTAATCCCCAATTAATTGTCCACCTTTGTAGGGCATCCGCTATTCTCTGCATCTCAAGTTGGGCTCTATTCAAGTCTTTATGTGTAACATATGCAACAATATCATCTGCAAATGCAATGATGTTTTGAGAAACCTGTTTTAAATCTGATAGCAGTATTGAAAATAAGGTTGGGCTGAGGACAGAACCTTGCGGGACTCCTCTTGTGATCTGGTATGGGGTTGACTCTGTTCCATTTATGGATACCTTAAATTCCCGTTCTTGGAGAAAATTTTGAATCCATTTCAAAGGAGTCCCAGTAATTTTCATTTGGGCTAATTTGTATAATATTCCAGTATGTGATGATAAGTCGAATGCAGATTTTAAATCTACAAATAATATTAGTGCAAACTGGTTATTTTTGAATGCTCCAGATTGTATTTTCCACTTGAATTAGGCAGTCAATGGTACTCATGCCTGATCTAAAACCATACTGGTAGTCATGATGTAGTCCATTGTGTTCTATCCACCATGCTATTCTATTATTGACCATTTTCTCCATTAGTTTTCCAGGGCATGGAAGCAGATTTATTGCTCTGTAACTTCCTGGTTTTGTTTCATCATTGTTTGGTTTCAGGAATGGGATTATTGTGGCCTTTTTCCATTGCTTGGGATATATGCCTTGTGTCCAGCTTTTATTGTATAGCTCTAATAAATTTCTTTGTGATGTTTCATTTAGATGTATTAAAAACTCATTTGCAATATAGTCGTGTCCTACTGTTTTATTACATTTTAAGGTATTTATGGCACTTAGTAGTTCTTCTAATAAGAATGGGATTGCTATATCATTTGAATTCTTGTCAATTGCTCTTTTAATAGCCATTTGATAATCCACTCTTTTATGAAGAGGGTCTGGAAGAGAAAAGATTTGTTGGTAATGTTGGGCCAGTGTTTCGGCTTTTGAGATTGCATCAACAAGTTGTTTCCCATCTTTTGTCAGTGGGTAGTTTGGATGAATGTATGTGCCCATCATTTTTTTAATGAGGGACCATGCTTCATTTCCTGATGTTTTAAAATTGAGTCTACCTGTTAGTTGCTTCCATGTTTCCTTTTTCTGTTGTTCGATTATCCTCTTACACTTTGCACTTTTTCTTCTATATTCAATGCAGTTATCCTGTGATGGTTTTGATCTCCATTTGTTGTATGCTGTATTCCTTTCCTTCACTGCCTGTTTACACGTCTCTGACCACCAAGAATGTCTTGGCTTATTTCCAAATTTCCCTGAAGACAATGAGAAATATTTTGAGGCTGAGCTTTTTATTGTGGAAGTAAGATCCTGAACTGATTCCTCTAACGATCCTTTTGACTCTGAAGCGATATTTGTATTTTCCGAGAATTTATTCCAGCTAATATTGTCTTTTTTTAACCTCCATTTTGGCCTTAATCTGGAATTGATTTGTGGTACCCTTGCTGGGAACGTCATGATTATTGGTAAATGATCACTTCCCATGTATGCACCTGTATTGAATGTTAGGTCTTGAAATTTTGCTGTCCCAATTACCAAGTCTAGTGTTGATTGGCTGGCATTGTATGGATTTATTCTTGTTGGCATTCCAGGAGGTGTAATCAAATTGTGCTTATCTGAATTCATCAGATATGTATAGAGTGCATTTCCAGACTTATTGTGTGCTGATTTCTGTAGTCCTGGCTCCCAATATCTGTGGTGCGCATTCATATCACCTATCAAGATACTTGGGGTTTCTAACTGGTTTATGTAGTGGGCTATTTCATCCTTCGTGAAGTCCTTGCATGGGTTATAGGCTAAAAGCAGGGATACCCACCCAATGGGTAGGCATACTTTTATTGCCAGGGTTTCCAATTTGCCACCAGGGCAAGCTCTCAAGTTGACTTCTCTATAGCTTACGGAGTGATGTATTAACAAGAGAAGTCCGCCCCCTACACATTCTCTCCTATCTTTCCTTACAATAGTATAATTATTAATTTTGGGTTGTATTTGGGGTTTTAACCATGTTTCAGTAATGCCCATTAATTGTCAGTCTGTTAAATAAATAAATAAAGTTTGTAGTCTTTGCGTCGCCAATCGTAATTAGTCGAGAATTTTATATCCAAGTTTAATTATAAAGCAAGTTATAAAATTAATGTGTTTGGCAACAAAATCAAAATGGAACATAGTCCAAAACACGTGCCAACTATAAATTCAGGGCTACGTTTACATTAAAATTAAAAATATTGAAATATATAAAAAACGAATGTTATTCTGAATAGTTGTCCGTAGTTAAAAATACTTTACGATACACTTTTTTTTTTAAATCATAAAAAAATATATTAGCAACATTTGATAAAATGGGTCATAGTCAAGAACACGTAATGAATTTAAATTGGAGATAAATTATAACAATACATTACGAAAACTAAAGTATACTATGGTATGTAGTCATGTTATTAAAAAAAGAAAAAAGTTTCTTATTTGCTCTACGAATAATTGGGATCAGTTTGGAAAACTTGATCTTTTCAGAGTTAAATTAAAAGAAAATATATATAAGTTGGCAACTATTGACATTGAACAAAATGTTTCATAGTTATGATCTATTTATTAGATTTACATTAGAATTTATTAGAATTATATTAACAATTCACTGATTATGTCAGGGTAACTAATTTTCTTGTCCGAAAAATTAATGAGTTGGCAACTTTATCGTAAGGGATCATAGTCACGTGCACGTGTCAATTTTAAAATTCCAAGTAATAATCAAAAGAAAGAGATCCTCCTTCCAAGAAATTAAATATATCTAAATGGCTAATATATTCCTTACATCAATGACTAAATATATCTTACAATATCAGAGCTATAAAAAAAAAATGTTGGCAACGCTGAACAAATGTATAATAGTTATTAGTCAAGAACAAATGCTGATTATAAATTCCAATCAAATTAAATTAGAGCAATATTCTCGTCAAAAACAATATATATATATATATATATATATATATATATATATATAATTATTTTATATATTTATATATATATTAATATATATATATATATATTATATATATATATATATATATATATATATATATATATATATATATATATAATATATATATATATATATATATATATATATATAATATATATATATAATATATAATATAGTATGATATATATATAATCATATATATATTAAGTGTGCTTAGGACCGCTTCTTTAAGGTTGATTGAGAAATGTTCGATTGTTTTACAAGTTTATTTCCTTAAGGCTACTTCACAAGTGAGGGTTGGACCCCTTGTCCTAAAAAAAACAAAAACAAAGAATTAGGACAGGGTGAACCTAGTTATTACTATTCCACATATGAATCATATTCTGCAGAAGAATTTCTACAGAACATGAAGCTTATGTGGAGTAGTAGTACAATTGATTGTTAGTTTGAGAGAGGCTGTTTTATGTATATGCATATACAGGCAGAAAAAGGTTTCTCCCCGATATACATTCGCATAAAGCAGCATTACATTTGATATGAGTCTCACACCGTACAAAAATCATTAGTTTGGGAGGAGCTGTTTTATGTATATGCATATACAGGCAGAAAAAGGTTTCTCCCCGATATACATTCGCATAAAGCAGCATTACATTTGGTATGAGACTCACACAGACACATATACTACAAAATTGCCTAGGTTATTGTAACTTCTGATAGAGAGAGGGAGGGAAGGGAGAGGAGAGGAAGAGGGAGGGAGGAGGAGAGAGAGAGAAGAGAGAGAGAGAAAGAGAGAGAGAGAGAGAGAGAGAGAGAGAGAGAGAGAGAGAGAGAGAGAGAGAGAGAGAGAGAGAGAGAGAGAGAGAGAGAGAGAGAACAAGATGAGAGATATCGAGATCAGAGACATGATAGAGAGAGAGAGAGAGAGAGAGAGATTTGGTGCTGTTCACCTCTGCGCTACTATCACCCAGTTTAGCCTCACTCCAAACTGCTATGTAACGTTTACGTCCGCTAGGGTTAGATATAGTAAATACCGATCTATGCGACCTCTATTTACTATATTTCGCTAAGATATGTGTAAAAGTTTCTAATTCTAACATTTTTGGGCTGTTCACCTCTGCACTACTATCACCCAGTCTAGCCTCGCTCCAAACTGCTATGTAACGTTTACGTCCTCTAGGGTTAGATATGTGTGGAAATAACGGCCTATCCCAGAGCTGTTATTTCCCCATATTATACTTAAAATTACATGCGACTCTAAATATCCACCTAGTTTTCTCTTTACTCTAGCCTCTGACCGCTAAGTTAGGCTAATTGCTTGAACGCTACCTAAGCCTACCGCAAATTTTCACTGGCATGCATGAACACTTCACTTTGTTTTCCTACTGGATTTTAGGCATTCTTTTTGATACGCTATTCAATCTGATGCGTTTTCATTGCAACCAATTTCTAACCTCAGCTTTAGGCTCCACCGACTAATCTAGGTTCGCCTAACTTTGGTCTATTTACCCTAAAATAATGTACTTAATAGGCTGCCCTTTTTCTAAACTCACCTTGGTTCTGGGTTTAATTATATAATTAACATCAATTTGCTCGTATTTTAATAATATGTTGTAATTTTGCTATTATTTTATATTAATTCTCTAGAAGGAAGTTACATGCTGTTGCAATTTTGGAAAAGTGCTAATTCGGCGGCTTGGAGGCGTGGCTTAGTTCCACGAAACGACAACTACATCTTAAACATAGGGCGTGTTCGGCTCTACCCTGTAACTTTGTAGTTCGGCTCTGTAGTTCAGCTCTGTATAGATGTTCTTTCCACTTCCCAGAGAGTGGCCTTCCACAGTACCCCCCTGCAGAGCTGAGGCCGGGGCGCTCTAATCCCGGTAGCGGAGTGGCCGGCGCAAATGACGGCCTCTGCTCGATAAGTCTCTGGACGCAGGCGGCTGCAAACCAGGACGAGGGCGAGAACGAGGGGCTGGTGTTGGAGGTGCAGGAGTGTGGACGAGAGGGCGAGGGATACGAGAGGGAAGTGGAACATCTGCAGTACGACTAGTGGAAGGCATGGCAGGAGGTGGTGGAATGGGAGGGGACGGTAGAGGGAGAGGAGAAGGAGGAAAAGGAAGAGGATCTGGGTCAAGAGGAAGGAGTGGTGGAGATGGAGAGTCAGAGGGAGATGAAGGAGGAGAAGAGTCGGGAGGAGATGAAGGAGGTGGAGAATCTGGTACAGGATAAGAAGATGATGCATCCAAAGGAACCAGAATTGGTTTTGGAATCAAGTCCGAATCTTGGACGTCAGGAGGATTCGCCTCAAAATAGGCAGGTTTGAGACGATCGATCGATATAACGTCGGTACGAGTAGGAAGCTGTACTTTGAAGAACTTCTCCTTCCGAAGTAACACCGGGAAGGGCCCGTCGTACTTGGGTTGGAGTGGAGAACGGTGGGAGTCATGCCTCACCAAAACATGGGTACAAGAAGAGAGATCTTTCGGAATGTAAGAGTGCACCTTTTGCTGGCGGGTCGGAGTAGGTCTCCAGGAGAGAGCACAGCGTTTCAACCGGGTGAGGTATAGGGTGGGATCAGCAGTAGCAGGAGGGAAAGATTGAGAGAAGAACTCGCCCGGCAGACGGAGTGTAGAGCCATAAACAAGTTCTGCAGCTGAACACTGAAGATCCTCCTTAACGGCCGTGCGTATACCCAGCATAACCAAAGGAAGAGCCTCAGTCCAGTGTTCTGGTTGTGGATGTGCCATGAGAGAGGCTTTAAGCTGACGGTGGAACCTCTCACAAATCCCGTTCGAGATAGGATGGAAGCTGGTGGTATGGATCTTCTCAGAACCCAGCAAGCGCATCAAATCTTTCCAGAGGAAGGATTCGAAAACGCGACCTTGATCCGTCGTGACCGAGAGAGGAATGCCAAACCGAGAGATCCAATGGGACAAGAAAGCTTTAGCAATAGATTCAGCTGTAGCAACAGAGAGTGGGATAGCTTCCGTCCAACGAGTGAACCGATCAATACAGGTGAGGATATATCGCTTGCCATGAGAAGGTGGGAGAGGTCCAACAATGTCGATGTGGACTCTCTCAAACCGTTGCCCGGGAGGCAAGAAAGTGCCTAAGGGAGCTTTAGTATGTCTTTGCACTTTAGAGCGCTGACAAGCCATACAGGCGCGGACCCAGTTCGCTACGTCGGCGTTAACTTTAGGCCACACAAAACGAGCCGTTACCAGTTTGCGTGAAGCCTCGACGCCAGGGTGTGAAAGCGAATGGAGATTGCAGAAGACTGCCTTTCGAAGAGCATCAGGTACGAAAGGACGAGGATTGCCTGTTGAAATGTCGCACAAGAGCCTCTTCTCTATGCCCGGAAGATTGAGCCACTGCAGCTGTAGAGAAGAGTCCTGTTGAAGATCGATATTGTCTTGCTCCTGGCACGCGGCCATGGCTGCGTAATCAATGTCAGGAATGGGAGAAAGAGCGTTAATTTCAATCCGAGAAAGAGCATCCGCGGTGAAATTATCCACTCCGGAGATGTGACGTATGTCTGTAGTAAACTGGGAAACAAATTCGAGATGACGAGCTTCACGGGGGGAGTGACGTTCATGCCGTGAAGCCATTGCGAAAGTGATCGCTTTGTGGTCGGTCAGGATGTGGAACTCCCGTCCTTCCAAAAAGTACCGAAAATGGCGAACAGCAAGGTACATAGCAAGCAATTCCCGTCCAAAAGCACTATACCTTTCGGCGGGTTGCAGCTTGCGTGAAAAGAAGGCAAGTGGGCACCATTCGCCCTTTTGAAACTGCTGAAGCACCGCACCAACAGCGAAATCGGAGGCATCTACCTGCACTCTCGCTGGTGCGGTATCGTGGGGATGAACTAAAAGAGTGGCGGAGGCGAGGGCCTCTTTGGAAGCCTCAAAAGCAGACTCTGCTGCCGGAGACCAGTCGACTTTAGTGGTACTGCCTCGCTGTTTAGGACGAATGAGTGCAGTAAGCGGGCCTAGGAGGGCTGCCGCTGATTTCAGAAATCTGTGGTAAAAGTTGATCATTCCCAGATATTGACGAAGTTGCTTTTGATTTTGGGGAAGAGGAAAGGCTCGGATAGCGGCGACACGGTCTACAAGAGGGCAAATACCCTCAGCCGAGACTGTGTGACCAAGGAATGTAAGAGAAGACGCGCCGAATACGCACTTGGTAGGATTGAGACGAATTCCCGCATCATCCAACCTACCAAAAACGGCACGCAGGTGCTCCATATGTTCTTCAGGAGAGGAGGAAGCGACTAAAAGATCATCTAAATATGCCCAAGCAAAAGGAAGACCACGGAGGATAGAATCGATGAACCTCTGGAAGGACTGGGCTGCATTTTTCAAACCGAATGGCATTCTTGTATACTCAAAGAGGCCAAAGGGGGTGATTACAGCTGTCTTGGGAACGTCCTCCGGAGCCACGGGTATCTGATGGTAGGCTCGAATTAAGTCCAAAGAAGAAAAAATGGTGTTGCCAGACAGGTGGGAAGTGAAACTTTGTATATGCGGTACAGGGTACCTATCCGGTGTTGTGGCAGAATTCAAAGCCCTAAAATCACCACAGGGTCTCCAATCGCCCGTGGTGCCTTTAGGGACCATGTGTAGCGGAGAAGACCAACAACTTTTGGAAGGGCGCACAATGCCAAGTTGCAACATGTGATCAAACTCGGCCTTGGCGGCCTTGAGCTTATCGGGTGGGAGGCGGCGAGCTCGAGCAAAGGTGGGTGGGCCAGTAGTTTCGATATGATGTTCAACAGAATGCTTAAGAGGGGTATCGGAAGAGCAGGGATGCAATAAAGAAGGAAATTCCTTCTGCAGGAGGGTCAGAAAGGGAGAGACCTCTGAAGAAGTTGGAGGAGCAACAGCAGAAATACCCTTTAGAGCAGAAGCAATAATAGCACCGGGAGTATAAAGAGAAGTATCGCCATCGACAAGTCGGCGATTACGAAGATCGACCATAAGATTAAAATGGGACAAAAAATCAGCACCGAGGATGGGCTGTGTCACCTCAGCGACGAGAAAAACCCATGGGAACTTGCGGCGGAGAAAAAGATCCAACGTGCATAACCGCTCACCATATACCGGAATGGAAGAGCCATTAGCAGCGAAAAGTTGACGGCCAGGGAGAGGGATAGCAGAGTCCTGGGAAGGGTCCCTGGGTACCAGCGAAAGGCTGGCCCCAGAATCGATCAAGAAGACAAGTTTAGAAGACTGATCGTAGATACGAAGAACATCCTGTGCAGTAGTAGGAGAAGAAGAAAAAGAGCCAGCATCTCCCGTCGCTCCTACGACGGGATGGCTGTCGAGTTTCCCTGATAGAGAGGGCAGGAAGGATCGCATTTCTTGGCATCCATGCCGAAAGTATGGTGATAATAACAGTACCCATGAGGATACTGGCGCTGGCGTGAGGAAGAAGCAGAAGGTGAACGAGGACCGCGAGAAGGACGAAAGTTGGAAGGAGTGGGATCACGAGAGCGAAAAGTGTTATTATTAATTGCCGCTGTAAGAGAGAGAAGGGCAGTTTTAATGTCGGCCATGCCAGTTTCGAGAACCGAAACCCGGGTATCCAGAGCTGCCGAAGGAGGAGGTTGTACTGCGAAAGCGTGAGAGTAGGAAGGTTGAGGTGGGTGAGAATAAGGAGGTTGAGCTGGATAGGAGGCAGAAGGCGGTTGAGGAACAGGAGGAGGAGGGAGAGTAGCGGAGGCGGTGTTAGAGTATTGGGGAATGTGTTGGGCGTGAGTTGCAGATGGTTGAGGAGGTGCGAGAGTTGAAGAGGTAGGAGAAAGAGAGGAAACGGCGTAAGAGGTGTGGACCAAAGGCTCCACCGGAGGGCGCAAAATTCTGTCTGCTGTAGCGGCAAACTCAGTGAGGGACAACGTCGGGTTTATTGATTGCAGTACGCTGTGATGTCGAGCAGGCATCTTCTGGAGGAAGAGGGTGCGAATTATTTTCTCTTCCCGTGTAGATGGAGTGCCACCCAACAAACTCAGCATCCTTACCATCAATTCCGAGGGTTTCTGGTCGCCCAGTGAGATGCCTCCAAGCAGAGTTTCCAATTGCTCCTCTCTGGTGGGAGCCAAGCGGTCGATAATAAGGTTTTTGAGCGTGTTGTAAGGGGTTGTAGAGTTTCTAGTTGTTGCCAGGCCATCCCTGATTTTGAGGAGGCAAGATTCTGGTAGAGCATTCACAACTCTCGAATATCTCTCCTTCTCGTCTTCGATGGTCAGGAGCGCCGACTCAGCCAGGTCAAACCAAAGCTCGGGATTGTTTACGAAGAAAGGTTGCAAATGGAATGCTCGCGAGGGAGTAGACATGATGAAAGGCGTAGAAGTTGGCAGAGTGAAGGAAAGAAAAGAAGTTAAATAAGATGTGGAGCGAGCGGAGGCACTAATAACGGACCGATGGTGGAAAAATCAAAGAAATTACAACCTTAGGAGCTAGACCAAGGATTAAAATGAGGCTGTTGCGATATAAATTGCCAAAATACTTTTATATATATATATATTAACAATACCACATAATATATACAATTTAAATGTATAATATTTATAATTATATATCTTAAATATATTTATATATATATTAAAAAAAAAAACCCCAAAATATTGGTGGGGAAATAATAATTTCACAATTTAAAAAAAAAAAAAAAGTAAATCAGTTCCTAATAAATTTAAAAGGGACCAACCCTAAAAAAAACTATTTTTAATAATTAATATACATTGCCACCTGTTCTATTTATTTAAAAAAAATTTAAAGCAATATACCAATTTTTATGGTGAGGGGTGAGATAAAAACTACACATATTTTATTTTTTTTTTATCAAATTTTCGTGTAGGTGAAATAAAATAAATAAAAATTTTTACCCTCAGTTTTTAAAGAAAAAAACTCAATTTTATTAAAAAGAAATTTTATTTATAACCCCAAAAATTTAAAAATTATTTCAAATTAATGTTTGGTGAGAAATTTTAAGTAGTGAGAAAAAAAATTATAATAAATATTATATACGTATACCTTTTTATAGAGGATAGAGTTATCTTAACGTTGTTAATAATGTGAATTAAAATTTAAGGATTATATATATAAAGTAAGTAAATTTATTTTTAATGGACACGAAAAGCGAGGATTAAAAAAAAATAATTATATTTTTATTATTAAAAAAGAAATAAAAACAGGTGGATTTCATCAATCAAAAAACTAAATAGATAGAGACCAGAAAACATTTCCTATTTTCTCAAACCAAATAAAAATAAATAATATATGAAAACACCAAATA
>JABUQX010026095.1:0-2500 GCA_015478945.1 Trachelipus rathkii
CATATATTTGCTTGTATTCTTGATTAACAAATTCACAAAATTCTTTAAGTTTTTCAACTCTTACTGTGTATATATAGAAATGAGAATATATTTTTGAAACGATGCCTTCAATATCAATAGGAAGAGCATCAGCAGCTGTCTGAATAGTGTTGTGAATGATATGAGCAGAACATCCTATTCCAACTAAACCATGTCCCAAGTCCTCCTTGAGTTTTGTAAAAACATTGTTAACGCCCTTTCTAGATATACCCCCAAAATTGCAATTAGTATTATCTGCGCAGAGAGCTATTGTTTTTTCTTTTGCATTCATATTTTTTAAGCATTCAATTAAAAATGCAGAGATTGTGTTAGATGTTTCCGAGGGCAATGATTTTACTTCTAAAAGTTTCATCTGAATCCCTTTAACAGGTTGGAAATATCTAACAAGTACTGGGAATATTTTTATGTCCTTGTGATTTGAAGCGTCGGTCATAATCGAAATAAAATTGGCTTCTCGAATATCAGTCTGCAGTTCCGATATAGCTATTGGAGTAAAGACATTTAATACAATTGCCTCCGCTTTTGTACGGGCACATGTAAACTTAGGGTCAAAACAAGTCTTGATTAATTTTGAAGAGCAATCCATAGATTTGAAAGATTGATTATGTTGCACTAAGTGATAGGCAAATGCTCCTTCAGCCGCGGCTAATTTAAGTTCTTTGTCACCAAAAATGTCATTTCTGAAAAACGTTGTGAGTGTTGAACTTGATGCACTGGCACGCAAAGCAGTTTTATGTTTTTCAGTATTTAAATGTTGTGTAATATCTGTTCTTCCTCCATGACTGATATTAAAGCTGGAAGAACATATGTTGCAACGAACACATGATTCCGTAAATGTCTTTTTCATATATGGGTATTCTTTCTCAAGGTCCTTATTGAAAACACATTTCCTCTTGCCTTTGGGGGCCATTATTTCAATTAATTTTAAATTTTCAACAGGCCTTAAAATTTAATAAAAATTTAGCTTTGATATATATATATATATTATATATATACTATATATTATATATATTATATATATATTATATTATAATATATATATATATAATATATAATATATATAATATATAATATAATATATATATATATTATATTATATAAATATATATATATATATATATATATGAATGTTAATTGTGAATAAGACGGCTCCCGACCCGTGAGTGCTAGAGAAATTTATTTTTAGTGTATAAAAATAATTTTTTGTAAAGTAAGAAATTTTTAAAATATTTGCATTATACATAAAAATTTTATTTCCTCAACTGTCACGGGTAAGGGGTAAGGGGTACGGGGGCGAATCCCTCATAGAAATACCCATTCTGTCATGCATTTGCATATATATATATATATATATATATATATATAATATATATATATATATTATATATATATATATATATATATATATTTTTTTTTATATATTTATAAATAATATATATTTTTTATTATATATAGATATATATATATATTATATATATATATATGCAAGCAATGATATTTCTACCGAGTACTGCATAAATAATATATTTTTTAATGTATAAAAATAAATTTCTGTAAAATAAGAAAATTTAAAAATGCATTATAAATAAAAATTGTATTATTTATCCAGTACTCACGGGGTCAGGAGTGTAAATTTCTATTAAAAATATAACAATTAAAAGAACTAAAAAATTGCAAAAATGTTACTTCACATACGATTTTCAAATAAAATTCATAAAAAAAAAAAAAATTGAAAAGGTGCTTTTTGTTAACTTCATGTCGATATTTTTGTAACGTATCTTTAATTAATCCCTATTTTGTTATGACTTATGAAACATAGGCAAGTTCAGTAAAAATGGCCTGGGTTTACGATTTTATAAACGGAATTATAATAATTTAACTATGCTTAGATTTAATAAATTTACATTACCTGTACTTGATTTTACGAATCCTACAAGAAAAATCAATATATTTAAAATATATTGAATAATAACTAAAAGTCCAGGAGAGCTCGTCTTATGCACAATTACAATATATATATATAAATTAGATATATATATATATATAGAATTATATATATAATATAAACATATATATATATATTATATTTATATATATTATATATATATATATATATATATATATATATATATTAGTATATATATATATATATATATATATATATATATATATATATATATAGATAATTAACTTTTAAATCACAAAAATAACTTGTTGTCACACAGAGCGATCAAAGAAGACTGTTATTTTTTTTGACATGTTTCGCGCCCTTCGCTTATTCACGTACATAAATTCAAAGACTACATCTACATGTTTCGAACATGATCTCTTCTCAGTTTTCCTGCCTTTATAAGTATAGCGATTTCATGCCTAGCCTATATGCTGCTTGCAGCTGCTAAATTTCAAGATTTATAATGTTTACCAACGTAAGTTGTAAAATAAGCATAAAAATTTGGATTCA
>JABUQX010026095.1:12500-32500 GCA_015478945.1 Trachelipus rathkii
TGTATATATAAAGTGTTATATATATATCATATATAATATATAATATATATATAATATATTATATACTATATATGGTACATTAGTACCTCCACTATGAAGAGGAATAAATAAACCATTATATAATAGGCAGACATTGGGTAGAAGTGGGACAATTAATTATGTAAGAGCACTCACTCGACCTCACGTGGCGCTTTTCGCTGGAGCAGAGTAGGACTCAAACGCCCTACTTGGCCTAGTCTATAGTGAACAAAATTATATAGAACGGCACAGGGTAGACTATACTTAAACATCGTAATATATATAATTAATATATATATATATAATATATATAATTATGCATGAACAGACTATGTATATAATAGGCTGACTACTAATATATATATATATATATATATATACTATATAATATATATTGGTCAGCATAAGAGATTAAATAAGAACTCAGAGATAAGTGAGCCGCAGGAATACGAACGTAACAGTCACTAGCCAGCCCATATTGGACTTTACGCAAGGATCGCATTCGTATTTGAGGTCGAGCCGGGAGAAGGATTAATTAAAGAGCTCACAGAGGGGATGAGAGTTTGCTCTATTTCGTTCGAAGGCGACCTGTTGAGCGGCCTCTCAAATTTCAACTCGATTTCCTTTTTAATATTAACGATCAGAGGGAAACTATTACATTTCCGAGTGTAGTAGAAAGATAATACTCCGTATTTCTTTTTCTTTAGCTGCGTAGGCACTTGTAGAGTGCCCTTCTGACTCTTGTAGCAGATTATTTGTTTTTATAAATCCCGCAAGGTTACAAATTCTATAAGCAGGCAAACTGATAGATGTTAACCAATATAGTATAATATAATTTAACTTATAATTAGTTAATTTTATGCTAATTTCTCTCGAATCAGTCTCAGGTGCTCCGCGCGGGAAACTTTCATTTAATTATATTTCATAAAGTCGTTTGCGCATTCTGCAATCAGAGCTGGCAGAACTCGCTTGATGAGATCAGTCTTCTAGGTATCCTATTTATAATTAGTGGGTGTATCTGTGTGGAGTTAGTAATAAAACGCTTTTCATATTATTTATTTAATATATTAATCTTTATTACTGATTTTGTGTGTTTTTAATGATAATTGAGCTTGTTAGATTTATAAGATACGAGTATATGTGGATTCGTATTCCATGTAAGTTTTCTATTAAAGAATGCTAAATCTTTCCTGAGTGTTTATAAGGCCATATTTAAAATTCAAACATGTAAGAATATGTGCAAAACAGTGAGTGATTTATATATGAAACATTTCAAAAGGAATGAAATATTTGAGTCTTCTTTATAAAATGAATGTAAGTACCAAAATATCAATTTTCAAACATAATATATATTATACTTATATATAATATATATAATATATATAATTATATATTATATATATTATATATATATATATATATATATTATATATATATATAATATATATAATTTTGATTTGCCTACTCAAGAATTTGACCACGAGCCGCCACTGATATATATCTATATATATATATATATATATCTAATAACTATATATAAAGTACTATATTATATATTAATATAATATGATATAGTAAGTATTATATTAGTATATAGGTAGTTGTAATGTATTATATAGAATATATAAGTTATTATCTATATATAATAATATATATAGGGTTTATAATCGTTAGACGGTTTATATATATAAATTACACAGATACATACTCGTATTTTATTTATATATATATATATATTTAGCGGCTGTATATATTATATATATGGTTGCTGATATATATATAAATATATATATATAAGCAGTGTAAAGTATAGAGCAGTATAATCATATATATATATATATATACTATATATATATATATATATATATTTTTTAAAAGTTCCGGTTCTGGCGCGGAACTAAACTTGGTTCCGGCCGGAACATAACCAGAACCTTTCCACTTTTTCAAATCTTTCTTAAAAATCAGTAATTGATTTATCATTTGCTCAGTTATGATTATGCTAAAATATAATATAGAAAAATTGATCAGCAAATTATGACGTAATAAATTCACGAAAACGGAAGGAAATTTTTCACTAAGTAAAGCGATTTAGTGAAGGTAGTGTTCACGGGATAATACCCAATTCACACTAACTTGCAGTGGTGTTATAAACAAATGTGAGGTATTAGAAGGGATGACCGTGAGAGTGCGTTGAGGAGGAGGAGAAACGGGAGTCGGGAACGTATATTTATATGATTCTATCTAATGGAATCAAACTCAACTAAAATAAGTCTTGTTTTTCACTAATTATGAGTAATTAATAGACTTTAATAGTACATCAGTTTCCTTAAAGGTAACACAAGAAAGGTTTATTACAATTCACAAAATATGCTATTCCTTTTCCTCAGTTAAAATATAAGTTTTCATTTTTTTTATTTTTTTTTTAAAAGCATCTGACGAGTGTAAAGACCGTTTTCGTTTTTGTCATTTGTGCTTACGCTCGATAAGAAATTGCTTACCCAGTTGTAGCATGAATTTTGTTCATAAACGATTGCGAGTTTCCATTAAAAGCTACTTTTGTTTAAAATTGGAATCAGCTGTTGTGATGGAGACGTGGTTTTGGAATCTAAGAAGTAAAGAATATAACATGGTTTAGTATTAGCAAATAATTGAATCAACTATTGTGGATGGAGTTTTATCGATTGTATAAGAAATTGGAATTTAAAAGTAAATTTTGATTGAATGAACCATTTCGAAATTGCAAAACAGTGCCTACTACGCCCCCATCATGTTTGTTTTACACTTGTTTTTGTATAGAAGGAGCTAAATTCGACAAGCAAGGGAAATAGCAACCTTACAGAATTTAAGAAATTCCTTACGTTTGGTGAGCATATTTTACGATTTTCAGCTAAGTTTGACACAAAAACGAACGGAAACTCGAGCATTTCTTACACTTCGTAAGCCAAAAAATGCAAAAACCGAAAATGGCATAATAGCGAGAAAGAGAGAGGAGAGAGAGAGAGAGAGAGGAGAGAGAGAGAGAGAGAGAGAGAGAGAGAGAGAGAGAGAGAGAGAGAGAGACCCGGGTTTTATACAAACTCGATCGACAATATGGAGTGCGGAATAATGAAAATATGAAATATGTGTAAATGGAGAAAGTTATAAATAGGAACCGGAGCCGGAGCCAGGTAATTTTAAAATGCTGGAGCATGAGCTGGAACCGAAGCCGAATAATTTTAAAATGCTGAAGCCGGAGCCGTGTGCCAGAGTCGGGAGTCGGAATTTTAAAATGATGGAGCCGGAAGGAGCCAGAGAAGGAAACAATTTAACCGGCTCCACAGCTCTGCAATAAAGTACATATTTTTAATAAAAAAAAATTAAAAAATTAGTAAAAGCAATAAATGTTTTTAATTTTTTTTAAAAACAAACTATAAATGTAAACTAAAAGTTTTAAAATAAATAAAAAAACTTTAAACAAAATCAAATTTAAAGCTTTAAACATAATATAAATATTTCATCACGCAGCAGAAATATAATAGTTTTCGAACGCCCAAAGAAAATGAGTATTAAAGTTGCTATAGTGATCATCTTATGTAATATTTGTTATTAGATGCAATAATTTCATTAAGGGTGTAACCTCTTTTCGAGGGTTCAGTCTCCAAATCATGTGGGTGTCTTACCATTTCAGACTCCTCGATTAATCATCCTTCGTCATTTCAGTAAATATGGATGTATGTAACATACATTAGACATACCAAAAGCAGGTTTTTCTTCAGGGGTCGGACTCCATGGGAGGTGTTCAGACTCTCCGCAGCAACTTTAAACTATCATATTCGGGATCTATGAGGACGGAAACATGCAAGAATACACCAGTACTGGTATATTAAGCCAACGTATGCTACCTCAGTACCACAACGAGCCGGCTCCTGATCTGTTACCTGTATGTTTCTTCTCTATCTCTGACTTAATCTTATTCCTTCTTCATCCTTTCTCGGTCTTCTTCTCTTATTCATTCTATGTATTTCTATTTTTTCTTCAGGAGTAGCTCCCTGGGGGCTCTCAGACGTCCTTGAGGATGCTGAAATCCTTATAATCGGAATCTAGGGGTTCGTATACATAAGGATATACATCTTACTCGGAATATTATATTCATATTTCAAGATTTCAACTCTTGCTCCGGCAAAGAATCGGTGCAGTCACATCATCATGTGCCGTCTCTATCTCTGCCTTGTTCTTATTCCTGTCAAAGCATGTCGACAGCTTATTTTTCATCTAGCTAAGACCATATCCAAGTTTAAGGGCTCAGCCCCACCTTGGGATGGCATAGCGACATGAAAATACAGAGCAGGAAAGCTGACACGACCAGCTATATGTGGTAAAAGTTTGAAACCTATCCGGAAATTATTTCTCCTTCAAGTAGGAAGGGGTTATATATATATATAATATAATATATATATATATATATATAAATTATATATAATATAATATTATATATATATGCTATATATATATATATAATATTAATATATATATATTATATATATATATACTATATATATTATAGATGAAAAAGAGAAAAAAGAACTTTATATGTACAAAAAAGGTAAAAATCGTAAGCACAAAAAAAAGACTAACAAACACAATTTTGAATCCGTGCTCGAATATAAAAGAATCCACATTAACGGAGAGATAAAGGTCATGGCAAACTCTTTGCGTTCAGATAGGCTTTTAAAGGCGTTCGTAACTACCTCGAAAAGTTTGCGATGGGTTTCGCCGCAGGATCGAATCGTACATATTTTAATGTTTATTTAAGGCTAAAACTAATTAAAACAAAATAAAAATTAAGAAAAAAATTAAAACCTTTACTATTAAGTAAAATTAAATATATAAAATATTTAATCGACATTAACTAAACGTAAAAATTAAAAATAATATTATATATTAATATATATATATATATATATATATATATATAGTATTATATATATATATTTTATAATATATATATACTATATACTATAATATATATATATAGTATATATATGTACATACACGCGCCATTATCTAACAACAACAAATAAAATATTGAGGTCATCATACTGATGACGACATTTCGTAGCTGCTCAAGGCGTTGTATGTTAGGTGAAGTGTGCGCGCATTCAAAACAACGATCAAATCACCGACAAAACAACAAAACATACAACGTAGCCACCAAAGTAAAAAACCAAAATCAAAAAGATTTCGCGGTTAGTGACAGTCGAGAAATAACTGAAGTCGCAGATTGGCTGATCCTTCATTTCTTCTGTATATATATATATATAGTATATAATATTATATATATATTATATATATATATATATATATATATATAGTAAGTATATATATATATACTATATATATATATTATATATATATATATAATATATTTTTATATATAAGTAAAAATAATATATATATACTATTATCATATATATATAATATATTATATATATAATATATATATAATATATATATATTATATATTATATATTATATATATATATATATATATTTATATATATATAAATATAATATTATATTATATATATATATATATATATATATTATATATATATATATATATATATAATATATATATATATATAATAAACATATATATATATAATTAATATATATATAATATATATTATATATATATATATATATATTATAATAAATATATATAATATATATAGTATAATACGTATATAATATATATATATAGTATATATATAATATATATATATATATTATATATATATATATATATTATATATATCATATATATATATAATATTATATATATTATACTATATATATCGGTATATTATATATATATATAATTATACTATATATATATATTATATATATATATATATATAACTATATATATATATATATATATTATATACATTATATATTAGTTATATCTATAGTTATATATATATCAATAATATATATATATATATATAATATATTTATATATATATATATATATATATATATATATATATATATATATATATATATATATATATATATATATATATATTTATATATATATGCTTTATTATATAATATATATATATATATATATATATATATATATATATATATATATATATAGCTATATATATATATCTATATTTATCTATATATCTATATATATATATATATATATTGTAGCCGACCGGCCCTTCAGTTTTAAACCTTAAATCATACACCTTTTTGTTGCAACAATAATGAGGAGGATTAAAATAAACAAGATTTTCGTAAAATATAATCCAAAACTCCTACTTTGCAGGGAAATTATTATAATTCTTTAACACAATAACTAATCATTCTCTTAAAGGCATTAACATCAGTATTATATAAAATAAGCAATTTCTTTGTTAAAAAAATGAGCAATTATTAGTAACCTTGGAACGATTCCTGTAACTTTAACCCTAATAACAAACACCTCTACGTAGTATATTTGTTCCAGATTACCCATCACAACAACATAAAAGAAACTTACAAGTAACCACCGTTCAATGGCCATGACAAACCCAAAACCTCGTCTCTCAGTTGCTCGTCGGGTTTCTCCTCGACCAAAATACTTTGGTCATCCTCCTCGCAGCTCCAGTCGCACTCTGAAACCTTCAGTCAAGAACCGTCCTAATACTGCAAATCTAGCCAGCTCCTATGGATCTCCCTCCACCCGGACGAGTCGATCCCGCCAATTCCCTGAGGCAAACAAAGCCTGAATCTGCCGATCATCAGCCTCGGATTCGTTCCTTTAAATGCATAAAATAGCAAACAATACAATGTAAGCGTAAAAACTTTAACACTTTAAAAAACACAAACTCATTCAACTTTTACCACCTCCTGCGATTTAGACTCTGGTCGTTTCCTACTTTCCTATTCTTCAATACGACACCACCAAGCCTTTTGTCCCACCGACTCAAAACACAATCTTTCTGTAACTGATCACTAGACTAAGTGATCGATTTCCAGTAAATTCTTATATCGCTTTTTTAGTTTTCACACCCAAGCTCAACATTCTTTCATTGTAAGTTCTGGTCGCACCGCCATTATAAATATATATATATATAGTAATAAATATATATATATCATATATAATATATTTAGATATAGTATATATAATTATAATATATATACTATATATAAATATAATATATAGTATATAATTATATATAGTTATATATAATATATAATAAGTTATATATATATATAGGAGGGATGCAGGCAACATCCGCATCCGCACCGCGGAGCATCCGCATATTATTAAAAGATCCGCATCCGCTCTTTGCCCTGCCGGATGTTGCGCGGAATTTTTATTGTCGAGATTTGGATAAAGAATTTTATGATAAAAATACTAAGATGATTTGAAAGCAAACTTTAAATGAGAAACATGGGACTCGACTCAACTGTAATGATGACTCATGATTTCACAGCATGAAGTTCATAATAATTTGGTCAACAGATGTCACATAAGATTAGGGATGCCAAAAAATCAGCGCCTCTACAGCTTTTGTCTCTGATGTAATACCACATTAATCTCAACGCTAAAGGAAGCATTTGAACATCTTCAAATGAAAATGATGACGGTTTAAATAGAATAAAAGATGTAATACTATTGCATACTATTGCAATTTACTTAGATCCTAGTTATAAAGGCAAGTTTTTTCTTTGTAACACACTATTAGGAACAAGTAAATCGTCACTTTGTGGTTGCAGTTGAAGAAGCTTCAGTTTCGAACAGTCTAGTTAATTCGCTACCCAATTAAGGAAAACGAATCTAACAGAACCAACATCTTTCTACAGTAAATCATTAACTAGATTCGCAACTGTAGAATTTTCTACAGTCCAGTAGTGATGAAGAAACACACGAATTACCAAAAGATATAGTGCAAATGATTGAAAACTATCCCCAAGAAAAACGACTAGATACAAATGATGATCCTACTCCAGTTTGGTGGAAAGTTAAGCAATAAATGTTTACCACCTTAAAGTAAGCTTGCAAGAAAAATACCTTGGCCCTGTCCTCCCTAGTAATTCCAAGTGAGAGAGTATCACTTGTAACCAAAAATGTTTGTTCTGTATTTTTCTTTTGTTTTTATTCCGTTTTTTATGTAGATTCCAAATATTGTTTTTAGTTTTTCTCTGGTATCGACTGTTTTTGTGTTACGGCGGCAGGCAGGAATTATTTATTGGCATCCCATTTTGTATGGTGGTTACCGTTAAAGAAAAAAAAAAAAATTCTGGTTTCTAACATGATTTTTATTGTTTTTTTTTATTTTAGTTTCTCAAACGCACCATTTCAAGTTTACGATTTTAGTCCTTCTCAAATCATCCGACCGTTTTTTGTCGGTTACGGACGGCCAGGAAAGTATTTTTACTGATAAATAACAAAATGATAAGCATGCCAAATAAATACTTCCTGCTGTGCGTAACACAAAAACGGTCGATGCTGAGAAAAACTAAAAACATATTTGGAATCTGCATAAAAACCTGAATAAAAAAAAATAAAAGACCCCAAATTAAAAAAAAAAACAATCGGAAGAAAGAATTTTTTTTTTTTTTTTGTAACTGTAACCACCATACAAAATGAGACTGGCAAATAATTACTTCCTGCCGTCGTAACGACAAAAACGGTCCGATTCTTAAGAGAGAAGTAGACTGAAAATAGTTGCGGAGTTGGATTATGGCTCATAAAAACTGAATAAAAAACAATAAAAAAATCAGAACAAACAAAAAAAATCTTTTTTCTTAACATAGTGTATTTAAGCAAATGCTGGCTGAAATATGATGAAAAGAGACAACATACTCTCAGTAGAAAAGGCAGAAATATTTATTTTACTACTCAAGCACAACCTTCCTATATTTGAATTTCAATACTAGTACAAAAAGTATATAATCCATGTAAAATCCTTTCATTAATGTCGGAGGTTGGGAGAAAGGAAGGTTGGTGGGTCCATTTGAGTTGAGTCCCCGTCTCGCACCCTGGTAACAATTATATTAAAAGATTGTGGCTAATATATATATATAATATATCATATATAATTATTATTATATATATATATATATATATTATATATATATATATATATATATATATATATATATATATATATATATATATATATATATATATTATATATATCTCGAACACGTCCGCATCCCGAATCCGCAATCCGCGATGTCAAATATCAGACATCCGCATCCCATCCGCATCCGTGGATGCAAAAAAAATGAGATTTTGCTGATCACTAATATATATATAATATATATATAATATATATATATTATAGCTATATAGTTATATATATATATAATATATATATATAAATTGACAGGAATATTAATTTCTTATGCTATAGAGTTTCAAGAAAAAAATTCCAATTTAGTAACCAAGGCAGTAAGTAATTATCAATACATTTGAAATGGAACTGTAAACCATCCAGGAGAGTTTTTATAATTCCAACTGTAGCAATTCATAAAAATACAATAATATATATATAATATATATAGTATTCTTTTGAGAGAATATATATATAAGGTTGTGGATTTTTGTGCAGTCAGTAGTCGGTAGGCGATCAGTTTTGGATTTAAAGTATAGAGTGAATATGAGGTTTATGGTATATAGGTCATTTAACGTTATTATATTAGAGATGAGTATATTCGAGTTAGTAATGACGGCGCGGTGAGTATACGTATATTTATTTAACTGAGGTATATATAGTAGATCGTGAGTAGAGTATGTGAGTGAGGTAGTATATATATATTATATATATAATATATATTGATGTGAGATAGTGGATATTAGTATATTATATAGTGCATAGAGTTATAATATTACGTGTGTATATATATAGATTATAATGTGATTATTATATATATATATATATATTATATATATTTATATATATATTATATATATTATTATATATATATATATATATATAATATTATAATATATATATATATATATATTATATATGATATATATAATATATATATATATATAATATATATATATATAATATTTATGTATATATATAGTATAATAATAATAATAATACCCTGTAAGGATTGTAATACTGTATATATATATATATATATATATATATATATATATATATATATATATATATATATATATATATATATATATAATATATATATATATATTTATTTTTTTATAATATATTATATATATAATATATATATAATAATATATATATATATATATAATATATATATATATATATATATATATATATATATATTTCTTACGCAAGTGTTTTGTAATCAACTTTCCTTTCATACAGGTACTTGCGTTGATTGGGTTTATACCCCGTGTGCACTAAGAAATAGACAAATCAAAACTTCCCGAAGATTGCTTTACTAGACAGGATGAGGACTCATCAGTGGCTACAAACTCTATCTACTATTGGTCACTTGGAAATGAAGAAGAGGCTTGAATGAGACGATGCACATATAAGAATAATCTTTAATAGCATATCTTATATATTTATATATATATATGTAAATATATATCCTTGTGAAATAATAATGTAGAATATAGAAGTCACATTCCTTAATAAAATAGTATCAGTAAATAATATCTTTATCCTTATCAACAGAAATGCGTAGCAGAGATTGTCAACTTTATTTACAATAATAATAAATCTTCTTAAATATAATACAAATATATTTGAGCATTAAATAGAAATCGAGTCTGTAATAAATCTTTGAGAGAGCGTGGTTTCGTGGAACATTAAATACACTTGTGAGAGAGAGAGAGGTAAACAACTTGATATATTAAAATATTCTTGAAAACGTAAATATGCGATTCTGCACAATAGTCTTTGCATAAACATTTATATCTTGTAGAGTATAACAGTGAAATATCTTCTTGTAGAATTTATCATACAATGTGATATGGAATAATTAGACTTACTGTATTCTGCGACAGTAGAATGGAATAACAATGATGCGGTCTCTTCAACGACCCGAGGAGAAATAGTAGCTTGTCTTAAGCATAGATTCAATACGAATAATAAATAGGAATGGCTTCACTTTTATAATAAATTATTTCACTTGTAAATATAATATCACGTGAGTTATCTTAAAACATTAGATTAACTCTTAGAATGCTAAAAACACAAATAGCACTTTCTGCGTAACAGCAGTCTCTGTACACGACTCTCTCGCACGAAAACCAACGTCAGACTCTCTCGACTAATACTGTACATTATACTAAATACTATAATATTATTCAGGGCTTAACAACAGGTGGCGCAGTTGCCCTTCAACCTAATTACTATTATACCAACTTTGAAATAGAATTCTAATGCATTGTTTTTTTCTTTATCTATATGCGTGGAATATATAATGTATATAATTCTAGCCGTATAGAATACCCTCCCCTCCGAGGAAGGAAATATTTATAATATAGAAATTTCTAGGATGTACTGTACAAAAAAATTTTAAATTAAAAAACAAAAGTTTGAATTCGATTTTAACTAACTTTCCTACAACATATGATCTACTATGTCCATAGAACAGAATTACCATTCTTCAAAATCTCCAATTTTCCTTTTTTCTCATGATCAGCGTAAGGCATCGTGTTTCGATGGGAGGTTATATAAACATGTTAGATGAGAGGAGAAAGTATATGATAATAGGTAAATGGCGGCGTGAAGTTAATATATATACTTTCTATTGTGCGATCCACGTTGCGCATATGTAACATCCTATCCCCCATAAATCGTGCCAAGCCATGTCCAGATGAGAAAGAATGGAGACGATCTAGAAATGGAAGACCTGAAACACACGCACCAGAGAATGACAAATCATTAACGTTTTTGAAGAAACAGGAAGGAAGAATTACGAAATTCATTCAGATACCGGAGTACTATGAATAGGAAAGGTGCCTCTATTGAGAAGAACGAAGAAACCACTGAGGACTCCTGGTCCCGAATTCCTTAAATAGCGATATGCGTTTGTAACTACAGTCGAAGTACGTTTCCGACTTCGACGACATTCGACTTACGAAAAAGATGAACTTGCCCTATTAATTATTAAACCGATGAAGAAGATTTGGAAAGTACTATCAGAACGAGAAGTATTTCCTTCAGAGCGATCATGACTAACCTGATTCGGACTATTTACATTATTTTGAATACGAATAGGATCCTGAAAAGAAGAATTCGAATATTGAAGATTGTTTCTTTCATGAATTTGACTTGGAATCTTACTTGCACTTCTTGCATATTGATGAGGACACATGACATTTTCATCTTCGTCATCTTGAGATAAACTTTCCGTTTCATCATCTACCTCATTATTGAAATGAACTTTCTTGCTTTGATCAGATTTAGAAGCAGAATTTTCCTTGTTTTGAGGAAAATTTGGATCAAGAATAGGTTCAGCAACAATTTTGAAATTATCGCTATGAACAGCGATCTCTCGTCCACTTTGCAAGCATTGTAATATAAATCTGTTTCTTCCCAGAATTCCGACAACCCTGTACGGTCCGACCCAACGTTTGTGTAATTTCTTAGGTAGTCCAGAAGGTTTTATATCTAATATGTACACACGACTACCCACGAGAATATCCCTATCCAGAGCTTTACTACGTTGTCTGGTTATGAATTTGTTCGTTTCATTCTCTAAATTTTCCTTCGCTATCTCACGAATCAAATTTGTGCGTATTGCTAAGTCTTTTAACTCTTCATGACTTGGTTGGAAATCTTTATTTATACTAGAGAAAGGTGTGATGTAGTTATCTACATCGTAAGGTAAGCGTTTATTGTACGAATAAAGGACAAAATGTGGACTTTCCCCTAGCGTCTCATTGTAGGTGCTGTTCAAGCACAATTGAACGAATGGAAGGTAGGATGCCCAATCGTTACCCTTTTTATTGACATAATGTCGCAGGTAATTCTCTATCTGGAGGTTACAGCGTTCAACCAGGCTGTTTGCTGAAGGTGAGCGAATTGAAATTTCGACCTTGTTTATTTTCCAAAGCTTACATAGCTGCTTGAAAAACGATGAAACATACTCCCCAGCGTTGTCTGAAAGGAGAACGGACGGTGTATTGTGACGAACTATAACCCTATGAAGCAAAGCGTTTGCTATGTGAACACCATTTCGAGAAGGTATGGGACACAATTCAACATACCTCGTAAGTGAATCCTTGAAAACCAGAATATATTTAGAACCCGTTTTAGAACAAGGAGGAAGTGGTCCAATGATATCAGTGTGTACTCTACTGAACGGCTGATATGCAATTGGGTACTTGTAAATAGATGCACGCTTAGGAATGTTCCCCTTAACACGTAAACAAGAAGGACATTCTTTACAAAATTGCTGAACAAGCTTCGATAACTTCGGAAACGTATAACGTTCTCTGATTCTTTTCTCTGTGCGTAAAGCGCCATGTGGCCCGCGCCAAGACTGCAGTGATTGAGATTTAAAACAGTATAAACCAAAGAATTTGGAACTTCAATGAGATATTGCATCTCCTTCGTAACGTAATATAATATATTTTTAATATATGCATGTGGATAACAGAACGTGTTACCTTTTTCTTTGATAAACTTTATAATAGGAGCTAATCTTT
This sequence comes from Trachelipus rathkii, assembly GCA_015478945.1. Lineage (NCBI taxonomy): Eukaryota > Metazoa > Arthropoda > Malacostraca > Isopoda > Trachelipodidae > Trachelipus > Trachelipus rathkii. The sequence goes on from JABUQX010026095.1 coordinate 26,170, forward strand.
CACATTTTTCTTGTTCGGTTTTAATCACCTCGAACGTAAGATTATAAAGCTTTTTATCTGCGAATGAAGAATCAATATTTGACACCAAAGATATAGGAGAAATAGAAGGTGGTGGACATCTTGAAAGAATGTCTGGAACAATATTCTTTTTACCTTCAATAAACAATATTTCAGGGTTAAATGCGTTAACCCTTACAGCCCATCTTGCCAATTTATGTGTCAGATCTTTACTTTTGAAAATTTGCACAAGAGGTTTGTGATCTGTATAGATCTTTATTTGATACCCATAAACTATATTTCTGAATTTAGACAACGACCACGTTATCGCCAAGGCTTCTCGATCAATCGAGCTATAGTTTCTCTCGGCCTTGCTCAACATTCTTGAAGCGAATGATATTGGTCTGTCGTTACCATTTGAATCTCTCTGTGCGAGAACTGCCCCTAAACCTATTCCACTGGCGTCTGTGCATAAAATGAATTCTTTATTGAAGTCCGGAAATTGCAATAAAGGTTCTACGATTAACCTTTGCTTGAGAATATCAAAAGCTTTTTGTTGCTCTTCTTGCCAGACGAATGTTACACCCTTTTTGAAAAGAGCTGTGATCGGCTGTGCAACAACAGAAAAATGAGGAATAAAATTGCGATAGAAAGATGTGAAACCAATGAAAGAACGTGCTGAGCTAATATCAGTAGGTACTGGAAATGATTTGAGTACTTCTAACTTACTAGGATCTGCGGACAGACCTTCACTACAAATAAGAAACCCTAAATAGACTAATGACCTTTTGAAAAAGTTCGCTTTTTCTAACTTGATTTTAAGCTTCGCTTGCTTTAAAGCATCAAACACTAACCTTAAACTACGATAGTGTGAATCTATGTCTTTAGAATAAACAATGATGTCATCAAGATAGATGAGCGCGTGAATACCTAACAGGTGAGAAAGAGCTGCTTCCATTATTTTACAGAAGACCTGTGAAGAATTTCTAACTCCTTTTGGAAGTAATTTATAATGATAATGTCCTCTATGTGTAGAGAATGCAAGGTATGGGCGACTATCTTTGTCGACTTCAACGCCATACGGATTTGAATTAAGATTCAGACTTGAATAAACTTTGGAATCACTTAACTTAGAAATCGTATTTTGCACATCCGGCAATGCAGTTTGTACAGGAACAACATATTTATTCAATCTTCTAAAATCTAAAATAACTTCCGGTTTTAGACTCCCTTTGACTGGAAGAACTAAGAGTGGATGCGAGTGCGGTGAATCAGAGGATTCTATATATCCATCCAACATGCATTTATTCACCCAGCTATCAATATCTGACTGAAATTTGTGCGGGAGAAGGTAATTTGGTGTGTAGATATACTTCGGACAATCGGACGTTAATTCTAATTTAAACTTACCCAAAGGACATACGTCGACACGATCGTTACTAAGAGCAACTACTTCTCTGTTTTCTATTAAGAAATCAAGGATGGTTTCTAACTGTGACGCATCCTGTAACACCACTAAGTCCGCTTCTTTCTTCGACTTTGAAAGCAGAATTTCCCTATACACATCGCGTAATTCAGAATTAGAAAGACCCTCGGATGTATCTATCCGGTTTATGTTTGAATAAGAACTACGAAAACCCAAAGAATTTGCTTTAGAAACCCTTGTATTTTTATCCATAGTGACTGGAGCTGAACTTAAATTAACACATTTGACTAAAATTGTGCCATCTTTTACACCACTTAACACATTGGCAAAAATGACATTTGAAACAATATTCTTCTCAGAAACGAGATAAACTTCTTCAGGGGGTAAGGTTCCCGCCTTTGAACGAACATCAACGGACAATATCGTCGTTGAATAAGCATTAAATTGAACAGTACTCGGCAAAAACAAATCATAACTTTCATCATCGAAAATTGAAAGTTCATGAATATAAGACTCGTGCTCGAAATTAATAGATTGCGTTTTGCAAAAAGAAACAGTATTATCGACTTTAAAATCGTCGTTAAGAACATTTTTATCATGCGATAAAGGATTAAAAACAGAATTTTTATCATCAAGGAGCGGACTCCACGCAGTTAAAGGAATACTACTTGTGCCCCTTTCGTCATTCATAATTAACATTTCATTCTTTAAATCAAAAGAAATGGGCAACGAAGCGAGTACATCAGTGCCTAACAACATATTCCCACTAAAAGTACACTGGTTGTTGACAATAATTACGTGAATATTGAACAGTCTATCGTTCAACAGAAGCTGGAGCTTTACACGACCCAGATTTGGGATCACGTTTCCAGATATGGATTTTAGCACTATATTATCCTCTTTCAATTCTAAAGGATAGTATTTTCTTAACCTTTCGAACGTCCCCTGGCGTAATAAAGAAACACCTGAACCTATGTCAAGATAGCTTGACATCTCGTAGATAAACTCATACTCTACTGTGAGTTTTACCTTTAGAAAATAGCTTTTACCTATTGCAGGAATATCATCTATTTTATACACATTTGAAACAGACGATTTATTGAAAATATTTGTAATATTAGCCTCTAATGGCGCAACTACGACGTTCTGAGGCAGAAAACTCGTAGCCTTTCTCAAAAATTCGACTTAGGAAAATAAGAAAATTGATCCTGATTTCGATCAAAACTCGGCGGATTACGAAAATTTGAGCATTGATTTCGTACTGATTGATGCGGAAAGTAGGAATTATTAGAATACATTGCATGCCTTTGTGAGTTATATTTCTCAGATTTATAATGAAATTGCTTATTTGGATTATAATTTGGATCCAATAAGTGCACTTGAGACTCTAAATTGTTCTCTGCAAATTGGTACGTGTGCGGAGAATTTGCTCTACAACTTTTGTTTCCGGCATTTCGCAGCTCGGTTTTTGAATAATTATTTGACCTACCTGTCATGCGTCTATCATAATTTGCACTCTTATGATATGAATTTGGCATATTGTAGCAATGATTTACCTGGTAACTTCCCCTTGAGTTACTTTGACCCTTATGAAAATGAGAATTTGAACCCCTATGAACATTAGAATTTGAACCCCTATAGAAATTCGTCTGATTTCTTTCGTAATTTTCACGCTCGACTGGCGTTATAACTTTCACCCTCTTAATACCCTGAGGTGAATAAGGTTCCCAGAATGTGCCTTGGCAATTTCTTTGAGACCCCCGCATATGTGGCTTATAACACATTGAACAAAAAGAACCGAACACGCATTCAGAAGTATGGTGGGCATGTCTCTCACAGTTACGGCAAAACACACCTTTTTGCGTATTCTGAGGCTTTGGAGAGAAGGAATTTGCATTTGAAAATGACTTTTGAGGATTCCGAGGCTTACTTTTTACCGTATGAGCCTGGTGAAAAGATTGTGGAGCCACATTTTTCTCAGTTTGTGTGTGATACACTGTGGTAGAAAAATTTGGATTTGGAGCTTTATTTGACGCTGACGCCATCTTACCATTATTTAAAGAGTGAGTTTTCTTCAAATAAGTTTGAATCTGCTTCGGAATTGAATTATTAACATCAAAATCTTCGTGTATGACTCGTTGAAATTGAGGTTTGGAATTTGAATATAACATAGAAAACAAGAGTAAACGACGCTGCTCGTCACTAAACTTTACGTCATGCATTAACGCCGCTGAATCAAGGAAAGTTTGTAAAACTTTTTGCGCTTCCGTTATGAACTCTGGGAGTGAGTGATTATGAGACCATTTTACATTTATGAACTCACTGAAAGCTTCGAAAGAACTAATAGAGACCAAAGGATTTAAGCAATATGACAGATTCTTCTTAAAATCTTCCCAATTATCAGCCCGGAAGAGTTCCGGTGTATTTCTGATGAGATATGAAGCATTACCCTCCTTCATATTCACAAAACGTACATAGCTCCGTAATTTCTCGACATCAGAGGTTATCTGTTCATCCTGGAAGTATAAATCTATAGCAGTAAACCATGATCCAAGCTCCGGTCCAACCCAGGAGTTGTTTATAAACCCTACTAACAGAGGTATGTTTGGCTTAGAGTGTCTCAAACGGTCAATGTTCAACGTTTGACGCTCCATGTTTGAAGAATTATTTAACTGAGAAAAAGAATGATTATTTAAATTGACGGATTCAGCCCCGTGAGCTATCTCTGCAGGAGGAATTTGCTCCGTTGTATCGTGTGAGGAAACTTCAATGTTGTCCTCTGTATCAGAAGGCATTTGAGAATGATGAATAAATTACGACCAGAAAATATTAAACCCTATATTCAAAGAACACGAAAAATACCCACAACAGCAGAAAATAGAAGGAAAATAATACAATAAAAAAACCACGTAAGAATGGAATGCAAAAACTTACTCTGGCGTACACTTTCTGGCAGTTGCTTCAATGATACTTCTGGACATAAATTAGTAAATAAATGAAAAGGACGTTTGCCTTCAATAATAATAAATATATTAGTAAAAAAAATATCTTTTTATTTAATAAAAAAATATATTAATTTCACTCTTTAAATATTTAGGAAAAACTCTCCCAAAACAATGCCTTATATCCTCGTTCCGATGCAGCATGGGAAAACTTTCTTCGAATTTTAAGTACAGTCTCGATCATTTGAAATCTGAAATTTGATTTCGCGGAAGGATGCAAATCTCTTCTTTTGACAAGTACCCAAAAACAATAAAGAACATTTAATAACAGTAAATAAATAGTAAAAACAAAACAATTGTTTATACCGAGAACCAATATATATTATATTATATATAATATATTTATAATTAATATATATATATATATAAATATATATATATATATAATATATAGATATATATATATTATATAATATATATATATAATAATATATATAATATATATTATATATATTATATATATATTACACAAATATATATAAACATATATATATATATATATATATATTATATATAAATATATATATATATTATATAAATATTTATATATAAATATATAATATATATATAAAATTATTGTATTTTTATTTGAGCTTGTACTTGACCTCCACGCAAATTTAAAATATCCCAGATTTCATTCAGATAGCACACTTCACACAAGTCACCTTTGTGGCTACAATAAATTTGTGAAAACAAATGGATAAATAAAATTTTTATTTTGAGTGGAAAAATTTTCATACAAAAAATACTTTTTCGCTGCAAACTGGAATTTCTCTCGCAAACAGTAGGAGAGGAAATGAGGAAGAAGAAATATTTTTAATTTTTCTGCAAAATTTTATTTGCAGTTGATAACTCGTCAATGTAAGGATTTTAGTATAGAAAGAAACTATTACGCATAAGCCTCTCACATTCGTACAGGTGATACACAAACTATACAGTATGATATATGTTCATAAAATATATGACATATATGTAAAATATATAAATTTCAATAAATATTTATATCAATATTTATTCTAGTAGCATTTCAGAACATTTTAAAAACATCTGTTAATAAGTAAATAAGCAGACGACAAAATTTTACAGTTATAATATAAGTCTCGTATAACTGCGTATAAACTGGAAATATCTGGTATGAAGCCCAATGAACCCGTATATAATGTCTTTACTATTATAAAATCAACCCCGTTATTACATACAAAAACTAGCCTCCAACAACCTATCTTGAACGATTAAGAATCTAGAATATTCTATATTCTATGAATACACAAAAATAAATATTAAAGTATTTTATACTATATAATTATATATATACCATCTATATATAATAATATATTTATTGTTCAAGTAATAAAAAGTTATATAAAAAAAAAAAATATGTTAAAATATATTTTTAACAATGTGAGTGAAATATTGAAACAAGGAATCTATGTTTCAGCAACGCGAGGCTACACAACTTTGATTACGTCACTACGTCCACAGGTGCCGCTTCCAATCAGAATTTAGCAAATATCGTATATATATTACTTATAACAGGCGAGGATTGAACCCAAATGACAAATGGTTATTTTTATGAAAATATTAAAAAATATATTTTACATAAGAAATATGAAAAAGAAATTATTTTACTTACAGTATTCGTATTTTATATACATACAAACAGTACCTGAAGACATTTCTTTAGTTCATAATAATATAATACCAGAATAATTTTTTCTCAAAGACATCTAAATCTGCTCCGAGAATGATGGATCCGTTGAGGAATGGAAAATATGATTCGCAACTTGTATACTTCTGCTCCCCGAAAATGATCCCTTTGGAAAATTGAAATGCTTCCTCAATGCTCTTTGTAGCATAAAAGAATATCTTCAGACCAATGTAGAGTAAAGTCGCCTCTATAATCTTG
>JABUQX010026095.1:37500-52878 GCA_015478945.1 Trachelipus rathkii
CGGCTCCTTTTTTCGAACAGGTTAGGACATGTGCGTTGTCCAACACTGAGGGAAGTATTAGTATTGAGACAGAGAATATAGTTGAACGATGGGGGTCAGCAGTTATATATAATATATATATATAGATATATATAAATATATAAATATATATAGATAATATATATAATAAATATATATTTATATATTATAATATATATATATATATATATATATATATATATTAAATAAGTTTCCCTTTCTAAACCGTTTTCTGTTTCGTTTTCTATAGTTCGATTCCAGGATTAACTTTAACATTTAAAATCAATCTAAATTCACAGATGCCGTCTCCGCCATCCGATATGGGCATGAACCGCGCCGCCATTTTTAATGGGGTTAAAACTATTTTAATTATCGGTATCTTACCTTTGTTCGTTTTAATTTTGCATAATAATTTCATTTATTTGACCAACTTAAGCAAAAAAATAAGAGGATTTTAACGTAACATCACGAAATTTGCAAAAATAGATCTTTTCTATAATGTAAACTCGTGCTGAGCACGAGTATACCACGAGTGCAGGAGTCGCCTCTAGAATATATATTATATATATATATATAATATATATATAATATATATATATATATAATATATATATAAAATATATATATATATATAATATATATAGATATATATATTATATATATATATAGGACCTTGTCCTTTAAATGGAGTTAACCGATATATTTTGACGAACCATATAACGATTTTTTTAAGTATTCTTAGTAATTTCTTATATTTTACTTATTTATTAAATATTCATTGTTAAAAATATTATTTATTTTTTATAGTATTTGAAACATTATTGATAAACATAGTTATTTATAAACATTTTATACCTCTAAAATACACAACACAAACACCACCTCTGCTTTCGAGTTGAGCCACGTTATACTGCGACATTTTTTAATTGTAAAAGTGTTAAATAGCGGTTACTCTTAACCCCTTTTTTCTTTTGTTCAATTCTATATCTATGAATATTTCATTATTTTACCAACCTTTGCAAAAAAAATAAGGGAATTTTATCGTAACATTTTGAAATTTGCAAAAATCGATCGTTTCTATAATGTTAACTCGTGCTAAGCACGAGCAGCACGAAGTGTAGTCGCCCTGATATATATATTATTATGATTATTATAGTGGTTATATATTATATATATATATATATAGAATAATATATATATACTTATTTATATATATATAATATTTATTATTATATATATTTATATATATTTATATATGTGTGTTGTGTGTGTGTGTGTTTATATGTGGTGAAACTAAAGAAGTTTCCCGCATCATATCTCGGGTAAAACTAAGATAGGTATCTATATATATATATATATGAATCACTTATGAAATTGTAGATATGGAAATAAATTTTTTTTTTATATCTCCAAAAACTACGATAGGTAGAAGAAACTATACATATTAGAATCAGCGTTATTTGCAATTTGTATTGAAAATAATTATATTTTTTATGTTACTACCATCTATCTGGATATTTAAACCTTCTCTATATCTCTCTCTATTTATTCTCATACCCATTGACTTCAGTACCTCATTCAATACCTGATCCAAAATGTTCATTATATATATTATGAATATGATGATATATATATATATTTTATTTATAATAATATATATTATATTATATTATAATTAATATATATAAATTTTCTTTTTTCATACAAATTTCAACGCTGATATCCATAATGTTATCAGTTTCTTGTGACCTATCTTAGTTTGTCCGAGATATGATGTGTGTTATATCTTTATTTTCCATATATATATTATTATAATATATATATAAATTATATAATATATATATATATTATTTAAATAGATATATATTATATATAGTATTATATTATATTATATATATATATTATATATATATTATATATATATATCTATCTATATTTGTCCGTCATATGTATCTTAAAAACTATAATGCTACAGTAAAACGGAATACAATGCTGGAATGCTTATCCAATTTTAGTTGCTGAAACTTGTTTATGTGGCATTTAAATTTGAGCATGTATGGAAAACCACAGGTGATATGAATAAGTCAAAACTACAATCTACATCTATATATATATATACTTTTTTGGAATCCCTGGTAAAATTTCACAGAGGAAAATATTAAAAAAGAAATAAAAAATTTCTTTGATATGTCATAATAAATATGTTTGGAGATCCCAATTAGAGACCTTTTATTGGTTTTCTCGTTAAAATAAATAAGACTTTCTATTAAATTTTCTTTTTTTTTTTACTTAAGATATACCAAGGGATACCGTCCCCGATGCGAGTCGGGTCTTCTCGGCCTTCCGGGGAACTACGGGGTAGATTATTCCTCTCTCTCCCTCCGGGAGGGTCTTCCGAACCCCTCGCTCTTGTTATTTGCGGATGGTTCGCGTCTCTCCTTCTCTCTCTCTCTCTATTATTCTTGTATGGAAAACATCCCCCTATGTTCCCCGTCGGCTCAAGCCCCCTAGTGTGCCGTATAAAGCAAAATTGAATAGAAACGTCGATTTATTTTAACGAACAACAATAAAAGCTCTTAAATAGCCTTTAATCAGATACTATAATTTATTAACAATATTTTTTTTATTTTTTTTTATTTTTTTACATTTCCCTAACTATCTAAAAATTTACCAGGATTCCAAAATGTATTCCTTTTCGCTTAAGTTTTCCTTTTGAGACTATATATATATATATATATTATATATATATATATATATTTTTTTTTTTTTTTTTTTTACATTTTTAAGCTTTTCATCATTGCAAATATTTCGTTTTTCGTGTTAGCATTAAATCATTTTTAAGATACATATGACGGACAAACTAAACGCTGGCCATAGGCTATTATAATATATATATAATATAATTATATATATAATATTATATTATAATACTAAAATATATATATATATATATATAATAATATATATAATATATATATATATATATATATATATATATATATATATAATATATATTAGGTGATGTACCGGAAACCAGGTCCGGCCGGAAAGTTCCGGCCGGAAACCTCGATTTTTTGGAAGTTCCGGTTCCGGCCGACTAGGCTTGTTTCCGGCCGGAACTAACCGGAACTTTCAACTTTTTCTATTGGAGTTCTTAATAAAATTCATTAATTGATTTAGGCATTTAGACGGTTACGAATTTAGATAAAAAAAAATTTGAAAAGATGATCATGAACCAAATATCATGAATAAAATGACCTTCGACTCTAAACTTTCGAAAACTTTAAATACGAAACAATATTTTCACACTCGAACCGGTAGCTTAATACTCTAGACGGGGTTGGAATTTTTTTTGATTTTTTGAGATTTTTGATTTTTTTTTTTTTATTTTTGACACCATTTTTTCTTTTTTAAATTTATTTTTATAAAATTAGTTTATACTACTTTTTCCCTAATAAATAATAAGTTTTAGTAAATATAATTATTTAGTTTAATTAAGTTATTTAAATTATATATATATATAAGTAGTAGGAGGGGTATTTTGGAGAACGATGTGCCGCCGCAGATCATCCCAGCCAGGAACCTACCTGAGGCTTTTTTGTCACCGTAATTTTTGGCACCCCTTCGAAGAAGGTGTATGCCAGCCGGATGTGGAGCATCCGTCGTACGTGTCACCCCCTATTTTGCCCCCCCTATTTTATATACCCTTTTTTGAATATTTGACCTTTTGTATTCTACGGTCCATTTTTGAGAACCCTAATTTTTTGAGAACCCTCTTTTTTTAATGGTGTCAACCTTGTTGACTTGCTTCCGCCATTTTGTTTTATAAAGCGTCTTGTTAATCTTCGTCATAATTTTCAATCGTCGTTTTCGTCGGGATGAATCGCAAATTCATCGTCTTCGCCATCGTCGCGTTTTTTAACAAGTTCCGCAATTTTCGCATCCGCGTTTTTTAACAAGTTCCGCGGAGTCCGTCGCATTCGTAGCAAAGAACCACGCACAAAGAACCACTGCGGTTCCAGCCCTGCACCCACCCGCCACGTACTCACCCGCTGCGTGCGCCCGCAGGCGCAATATTCCCGCGCAAACGAAAAATATGACATCAATGTAAACTATTCAAATATACTATGAGTCATTCATTTTTATTTCATACTTAAACATTTTTATTAAAAACATTTTCGCAAACCTAAAACTGTAACTCATTACAGCCCTATTATTTAAAATATATTTATTAACAATATTTTTTACTTAATACTTTTTACTTAATACTTTTTATTTTATAAATTTTTAAAAATTGTATGTAAGAAGAAAAAATCCAGAGTGTCTGATATATAATCATTTTATTTTACTACAATTGTACGAAATATTTATTAAAAACATAAACTTTACATACTTTAAAGCAGTAAATCAGTTAAATCAATAGAGGTGATTACCTAAACACCAAGGGGATTAGTATCTTGTTTTTACTGCTTTTAACTGTTCTGCTGTTACTGCTTTAACTCATGTTTTACTGCTTTAACTAATTTCTGCTTTACTTTTTAACTTTCTGCTACTGCTTAACTTCTGATTTACGATTTTAACTTTCTTGCTTTACTGCTTTAACTCATTTGTTTTTACTGCTTTAACTCATATATTATTAACATTACATACCTTTAAACAGTAAATAAAGCAGTAAATCAATAGAGGTGTTACTAACAACAAGGGGATTAGTATATGCTTTGTTTTAAACTGTTACTGCTTGAACTTTCTAGCTTACTGCTTGAACTTTCTGCTTTACTGTTTTAACTTCTGCTTTACTGCTTTAACTTCTGCTTTACTGCTTTTTACTGCTTTTCTGCTTTAACTCATATGTTTTACTGCTTAACTCATATATTTAATTTTACATACCTTAAAAACAGTAAATCAGTAAATCAATAGAGGTGTTACCTAACACCAAGGGGATTAGTTGCTTTGTTTTACTGCTTTACTGCTTTAACTTTCGCTTTAGCTAGCTTAACTTTCTGCTACTGTTTTTTAACTTTCAGCTTTACGGCTTAACTTTCTGTTTTACTGTTTTAACTTTCTGCTTTACTGCTTATAACTCATATGTTTACTGCTTTAACTCATATATTTATTAACATTACATACCTTTAACAGTAAACAGTAAATCAATAGAAGGTTACCTAACACCAAGTGGATAGTAGCTTTTGTTTACTGCTTTACTGCTTTAACTTTCTCTTACTGCTTTTAACTCATGTTTTACATGCTTTAACTTCTGCCTTTACTGTTTTCAACTGTTCTGCTTACTGTTTAACTTTCTGTTTTACTGTTTTAACTTTCTGCTTTACTGCTTAACTCATATGTTTTACTGCTTAACTCATATATTTATTAACACAAACCTTAAAACAGGAAATCAGTAAATCAATAGAGGTGTTACCTAACACCTAAGGGATTAGTATGCTTTTGTTTTACTGCTTTACTGCTTTAACTTTCTGCTTTACTGCTTGAACTCCTCATCTGCTTTACTGCTTAACTCATATATTTATTAACATTAGACTTAAAACAGAAAATCAGTAAATCAATAGAGGCTGTGACCTAACACCAATGGGGGATTAGTAGCTTTGTTTTACTGCTTTACTGCGTTAACTCATGTTTACTGCTTTAACTCATGTTATACTGCTTTAACATATGTTTTACTACTTTGCATCATATTTTTATATTATTATTATACTTTTTATTCTTAGTGCCATTTACTGCAGGTCTATTATTTACACGATCACACACACACACACACACACACATCACACTACACAATCTCCATTAGACACTTACACTATACACTAACCCATAGACACGTTACCACTCTCCCTAGACACACACTCTCCCATGACACTACCACACATATACACTTACACTCAGTATACACATACACACTTACACTTACACACACACACACACACACACACACACCACACACACAACACATCAGACAATGACTTTACAGTCATATTACGCCTTAAATATATGTAATCAAAAATAAAATCAATAAATGGCAAGCCAGATAAATAAAATCAATAATTGGCAACACAGATAAATAAAATAGAAATAAATGGCAACCCAGAAAAATAAAAATGGTAATGAAAGAGTAATACAAATAAATATTTTATTTTAGCAATATATACATATTTCAAAATTATACATTGAAATTAAATATACATATATCAAAATTATACATTGAAATTAACACAATGGAATTAACGTTCCATCATATCCCTGTGCTACAGTGCGGGCACTACCTAGAACAAGATTCCGTTTATTTGATGTATGGCGAAACCTTTTAATACCGTTGATTAAAGTTACATTACCTACTTTATTGGCCCGCATTTTCATATCAGGAACCTTAACTTCGCGGTAATGGTTTTCATTATTTACGTATGGCTGAGCGGAGTCATCTAGATTATGGATATCTTTGTGAAGTGAAGATTCATCATCTTCACTCATCATTTGCGTAACAGCTAATGCTGTTACGTCTGTATCCTTGATCATATTGTAGAAGTGATTGTCGTCGTTTAAGACCATCCAATCACGATTCTTGGTCTTCTCAACATCCTTAATCATCTTATCGAAGTTAATCTTCGCCATGCCTTGGAAATTAATTATGTGCTCGGTGTCCTTGTTCAACGTTAAGCCTTTTGCTTTTAAGATGTAAGCAAAACTCGAGTCATTCTTCTTTATTCGAATGGCGTATGATTTAGGACCCGTGCACACGAAACTATCAGCTATTTCTCCAGGTCCTATCTCATCCGTTAGGTTTCCTAAGAATTTTCCCGTATCAGGAATATATTCGCCTTTACGGGCTGTGAAAACACAGCTATCGGTATCACAGTAAAGTACACGCTGACCTAGAGAATCGAGGAGTTTATATAATTCGACCCTCGCATAAGCTGTGGTAAAGGATGCAACAGCTACATTCGTCGCCTTTGCTGTTTTATTAGTGAAGCCAGTATGTGTAACTTCAACTATATGTTTATCATCCGCTACAATGATATTTCTCACCTCAAGATCAGCTCTCTTCATTAATTCCCAGACCTGTGCATAGCTCGTGCAGACGATGTCTTCATTCTTTGGAATACGTTGAGCTAGTTTTCCCCATAATGAATTAAGGAGCAGCTTGGCTATATATCGCATTCCAGGATTGCTTTTAATATTGTCTGGATCAAGTGTTACACCCTCAATGTCCTTGAAATCTCGCAGGTATTGAAGGAATTCTTCACAGACTTTATCGGTTACACCATCCGGTAACCCCGAAGCCTCAGTCTTCCATTTCAAGAATGTTTTGACGTATTCCCCAAAGATGTCGTTTGAAGGTGTAAATTTCCATATTTCGTGGATCTTTTTGATCTCATAGCCTTTCTTTACAGCTAATTCTAACTCTGGACTGCAGTATACGCCTTTTAACATACGTTGATTGTCCGTATGTCTGCATTTGCCTTCATAGCCGCATGCGCTGCATGTTCTACAAAGTGAAAATATTAGCCGATTGTCATGTCGTGCAGGCAGAACAGGAGTGTACAGATTCTTAGGAGGTAACACGGAAACATACGATAGGCCGAAATAAGTGGAATTCATTTCTTCGACGAACTTTTCTATGGTAGGAAGATCCCTACCTACGAGTTTCGTGGGTGTCCCGGCTGGAAAGGGTTTTGTTTTCTGGACAAAAGGATACAATGAAGTGAAATCTAGGTACTTCAATTGAATGCCTTCTGTCGGTGGAAAGTAATAGACGAAGGGTTCTGTACGTCCCCCGTACAAGGCTTCCCCAACCTCTAGTTTCGCATTTGCAAGCTCATTTCCAATTGATTGGACATATCTGCCTAGCTTCTCTGTTCGTGTTTCATCGTTGTTGTTTACAATGCTGACCTCACACTCTTTTTTCATTTTCGTCCATTCGCATTCCCATATTCTAATTACTTCATACCCTTGTGACTTATAATCCGCTTCTTGCCTCATGGTCTTACTGTACCTATCAAGACTTGACACGCCATGGAGACTTTCTAATCCTTCCTTGCATGCTTGATGACCATGCCATACGCAACCGTGGAAGAGCAAGACAATCTTCTTCATGGTTGTTCCAGTTGGAGGAGGGGGTCGTCTGTTATTCAGTTCTATCATTTGTTCATTAACGTTGAGTTGACGGGACGATAAGAACTCATTAAGGTCAAAGGGCACGTAGTCTTCAGTTGGAATTTCAACGTAACCGTCAGGTCTTAGATACCTGTTTTTGATTTTAAATTTACGCTCGCCTCCATTCCTTGCATGTTCGATTCGCTGACCCATATACATCTCCATGAACGTAAGCCATTTCACACCATCATACGAGTAGTTTGAATCATCAGTACGTCCTATATGGGCCAGTGTATTTGCAGGCATAAAGTGCATTTTATATACCATGAATGATAATGCTGCAATGGTGGAACAATCAAGTAGGCAGTCAACTTTATGATCCTTAAGGAAGATTCCCCTGAATTTCTCGAACGATTGACGAAGAATATTAACATCTTGAACGCAGTACGTTGTACATTCCTTCATGATGATTCCGTAGTTCTCTTGTTAAATGTTGATACCAACGTTCAAATCGTCGCTTTTCACTGTCGGAACATACGATGGTGTCTCCAAAGTTCCTTATCTGGAATTTTTTCCTTTGTAATTATATTCTCAAGGGTAAGAAAACGGTAAGAAAGAATCCTTTAGAAGTTCACCTTAATGCCCATGCACTTAGAAGTTTTTCAGTTGGCACAGGCATAAACCATTAACGTTGTCCTAAATGAATATTTGGAGCTGTCATAGTTATTATTTTGGTTCCACGTTTCACAGGGTTGAGATATGGAATGGACGTAGGTCGGGAAGCAGTTTGCTGTAAAACAAACTGATTATCCAAACTTAGCCTCCATTTAGAAGCCGCAACTAGAATGTTTAGATTTCTTTCGTTTTTCAGCAAAGAAATATAGGTTTGAGAAAAAGATCGACAGGACACTTCTCATACTCTTCTGTTGCTTCCAAATTCAATTTGAATATTTCAGTCCGAGCCGTACCGCAAGTCTCACATGGTGATGAATTGTCTATTTCCTCCTCCCCGCAGTTATTGCATACTAACATACTCACTAGAATATAGGGAAGCATGTCAGTTTTTACGCGTCCTCCTTCCTCTTCACGCTTATCATGATTATAGGTTTCGATGTCGTAATAGAAGGTAAAGGTGGGCTTACGCTTGGCGAAAGCTTTATCTGTTGGAACCTTGATTTTCTTCATGAAACACTGATGATTTTCGCCCTCTATTCCATACTTCTCATCGCATACTCCACATTTAATATGCATGCAGTCGTGCTGGTGACAGCCTTTTTTATCAGCTACTGTCTCACTGTCACATAATTCACATACTTTAAGGTATTTGCATGTGAGGTCTTTATGCAATCAGCGGCAATCGCTCATAATATAGAAATCCCGATAGCATTATTCAATCACCAGTGCATATAAGTTAGATATGTTGACCTGGAAAGATTTATTACATTAACTATAAGTTTAAGCATGTCCGCCATCTTTAGTATACAGTTGCACTCGTTTGTAAAATGTGTTAATTAAGTGTGTCTGTGAATATCAATATTAACAATTGTATGACAATATAAACTGGTATCCGCT
This sequence comes from Trachelipus rathkii, assembly GCA_015478945.1. Lineage (NCBI taxonomy): Eukaryota > Metazoa > Arthropoda > Malacostraca > Isopoda > Trachelipodidae > Trachelipus > Trachelipus rathkii. The sequence continues at coordinate 47,194 of JABUQX010026095.1, forward strand.
AATCTTAGGAACACGCTGCCTAGAGCTAATCTTGATTGGAATTTCTCAGGAAAAGGATAAAATAATGGTTCCTCGGAATTTCGTATCCTATTACAATAAAAGATATGGTAGGCCCTATTCTGCTCGATGCGAATAATTTAAACATTGTTATCTCGAGTTACCTGTTTCTTATCTTTAGTTTAAAAACTTAAATTATCCTATCATTTATAGGTGTCTCTCATATTCTTTACTTAGATAAAATCGTACTGCACTTTAGGGAACTTCATAAGTCAGATCCGCATACGAAGTTGCTGGAGCTCATATATCCTTTAATTTCATGTTACCGGATCAAGCTGGGTAGGAGTAAAATCTTTTTTTAGTTTGTCTTGCTCTTTTCTACGCTTTTTTATTGCGGTAATCAATGAACTTGTAAAAAACCGGTATAGCCTTGTAAACCAACATCATTACAAATATCGTTCTTTACTTGAACCTTATTCATCTGTGATCATTTGTACTGATAATTATAATACACTAAGTTACTTTAATTGACGTGGGGTTTAGTATAATAAGTTTACCGTAATAGAAGGTCAAATATTAGGTCCATTTACCCTTCCGGATTTGTAAACATATCATGTACTAATCTATACATGAAGATACATCCAGCTATAGTCATTGGATCAAAACCGGACTGAAAGAGTCTTAGAAATCTGCGTTATATATCATTCCGTAATAAATATTGAATCCAGATTTGTCGAGTATATTCTCTATACATGAGGTAATTCTGATATATGGAATTGACACTCTCATTTCTTATCTGTATATTATATAGCGAATCCTCCAAGCTACGGTGTGTATAATCTACCTTGAATATTATACACTGTTCCTCGTACCTGCTAATTATCATCACTGTGAAATGACCTCACTACTAAGTACGTCAAATTTAATGTTAAGCTGAAATTCGTGAAAGATCCGATTATAAGGTGGTCTAGTATTATCTAGTACTCTATGTAGCTGGATAATGTATGTGTGTCGATAATCCTAACTGATAATTTACTGAAACGTTAGATCATTTCGTACTCTCGTGTACCTTATTCTAACTTACTGTCGTTAGAAAAGGGCAGGTGGTTCTAACTAATGATACGCTCTCCAGCCTCATCTCCGATGGAATCACTACTCTCTAAAACAGCCGTCGCAGAAGTCCGCTACAGTCCACCTCAATTCTACAATCCGTCCTGATTCTCACTTTTCCATTATATTTGCATTTTCTGGATAAAGATATGAAAATTCATAAACAATTGTGTAACATACTATTAATATGTATACAATTATTTTCCTAAGAGTATATAATTTATTCTAGTTTTAATTATAATAGAAGATAATTAGATTGTAACTTACCGAAGATCGAAGTTGGGATATTCTGTATTCATAGATAAGGGTGTGGTGGGTGGCTCTATTTCAATTTGTTATAATATTGGAGATCTTGGTTGCAATCAGTGTTTATAGTCTGATTGTTACGCTAAAGCGGTTGCATACTGATAATTTAACAGGTTGAAAGGTTGAAAATAAAGAATAAAGAATATAATTCAATAAACATTCGTAAATACATACTAATTAATTATATTGTAAACAGCTAATTTTATCAGTAATAATTTTTCAGATATATATTAGAATAATTAGGATCATAAACTTACCGTATGAGATTCCGAAGTTTATTAGATATTTACGTTTTCAGTTAAGGGAGGGGGCTCTTTCATATAATGTATTTGAGTGATTCAATTATTATTAAGGTTACCTTCTTTATAGGTTTAATGACTGTAAATTTGGCGACGTTTGCAGACGTTCAAGCTCAGGCCTAACAGTTCGTTCAATCTTATACAGGGTCCTATAAATGCATCCTCGAGCCACACTTCCGACTTTGTTGAAACAAAGGTATATATACGGTTAAGCGGCTAATAATATATACAGTTACCAATATATCACACTGTAATGAAAATTGAAGCATTATAAGTATATTAATATTTATAAATTAATATTATATATATATATAATTATATATATATTATAATTATATATATATATATATATATATATTATAATATATATATAATATTATATATATATATATATATATAAATAATATATATATATCATATAAATATAATTATTAATATTATTAGATATATATATTATTATTAATATTTAATAATTTAATTATATAATATAATATAAATAATATAAGTAATATATTCTATTGATATTAAGCGTCATTATGAATAATATTAGATAACGTCTTAAGTAAAATAATATATTTAGAAACTTTTCATATACAATTTTTCACCCAAGTAGGGGGGGGGTGGTGCCCCGAGTCTAAAATCCTTTATTCTAGGATCTTTGTAATGGAAGGATATGTAAGAACTAGTGAGTCCATCTTTCTCTCCCGCGGTCAGGAAGAGTTCGTACACATTCCTCATTCACTATCCGGTAGATATGTCAAGATATGCATCGCCTATATACAAGTGTTTTCTACTGGTACAGGAGAATGTATCAAGAGATATTGCGTCTCAGAGTCAGATTCATATCCTATCCTTACGCCTTGAAATAAATAAAGTATTTTATCCCACGACAGATGGATTTTGGAGTCTGATGATAGCTAATTTTATATTATTAAAAATAATAAAACCCCTGGTATAGATATTATTATTATATAAGATTATATTTATATATAATATATTTAATTTATATTAGTTAAACGATAATAAAGTATTAATATGAATAAATAAATTATATTACTCAATGAATAATTTTCTAATGATAAAGTAACCTAACATTTCTATATATTTAATAATTTATACTTAAAAATTATTAATTTATGGCGTAATCCCAAAACAATTTTTTTATGAAAAAACTCATATAGTAAAATCTATTGTATGGGAGATAGTAATATACTACAATTTAAATTATATGATGATATTGTGAGTATCTTCCATATACCCTATAGTTGAAAACCATAATAGAATTGAATAATGATTGAAATCTTTTAAAATAACCTTACTACCCCTGTTGCAATAGGCATGCAGTATTCTGTCTTCGTTCTATCAATCATGTCTTTCGACGTAGTGCATCATTTTTAACAAGGCACCACATTTGCGTCTATCTAATTTCCTACCTCCTTCCACTACTTCTACTATGAGAGCGAGCATGTCAACTTAATGATTGCGTAAGACAACAGGTATTCGAACTATAATCTCTCGACTGCAAAGATGCGAATTTTGACCAAACGCTATTAACTCGAATAATATTTAATGTCTGACTTCTATCTATTGTATCAGTGTGTGCATGTGCGTTACAATTTTAAGTCTAGAACATAATCACGTGCACTAAAATAACTCACATGAAAGCATAGAAAATTAGTGAATCTTGTTTTTACCTTATATTATCAAGGTTAAGTTTTGTCTCAATAATAATATATTATAATATTTGCTCCTAAGGATTTGTAGAAGCTTAAAATATAATAATACTATTAAAAGTATTATTTCATTTATATATGCATATAGGAGATTAGTTAAATATATAACTTATACATTACGTGTGAAACTTGATTTACAATAGCGATGTAACATCTCAAGTGCTAAGCAGAAATAATCCTCACTAAAAACGCTGGTCACAATAATTTATTCATTAGATAAAATATTAATATATGACTATATATATATATATATTATATATATTATATATATATATAATATAGGTATTAAATAATAGGAAGCAATACCTATCTCTGGATGATAAACGCAGCATAATCTTTCTCATGTTTGCGTGTTATGTTTGAAATAGAAATAATTAAGTCGAAGTTTGGAATCTGAGGATTATTGTGACTAACATACATAACGGCACAGTGTTTATTTTGTACTGAAAGAAAATCTCATCCGTATATTGGTCCTGTTATAATTACTATATCTAGAATTGATTGAATTTCATGTTAAGACGTGGCACAAAGATGTATTCATAAATCAGTTTTCTGGTATTTGTTTAGATTTTAAAGAATTCGTTGCGATGTGCCCAACACACCTTGGCGGTTAATAAATGTTCACTACAATCAAACTGAAAAAACAGGAATAATATAATATAAATTGTAATAATTACCTATCGTATAGTTCTATACACAAAATCGGTTTAGAAATATGCTATCCTTTAAGTGAGTAAATGAATTGAGTATCCATATCAAATACATTATAAAATAATTTGGAATAAATTTCTCAGTTAAATAAAATGCTTATTAATAAATATATTACAAGTAATATCCAAATTAAATGCAATATCATATAATTCATCGTATTGAGTTACTCTTAAATAAAAAATATAATAGTGAACAATAAATTCCTGCTACGAAACAATTTTATTAAAATCGAATAATTAAAAATTATAAAAAAATCCTTACAGATGAGAGTGAGAGTATATAAAGTGAGTGTGTCTACGATATTTTCGCTGAAAAGAAGAGAGACATGAGTGTCTATTTAGCACTTTTATAATTAGTTTATTAAATAACGATAAATTTCTTCAATTTTGTTTTTAATCATTAAATATTTTATCCTATAATTTATTAGACTTTTTTTTTATTTATATCTCCCAATTTTTTGAACAGAACGCAATTGAAACGTAATTAAACCAATTAAATAAATTGCTTAAAATACTATCCTATATACATTATTTGATATGAGATATTAATAGTAGTAAGTTGTTTAATGAAAAATATATTAATTGAATAATAATTTTATTAATATCTTTGATTTTTTCAATAGTTTTAAGCTTAAAATGCCTTTGTCTCCTCTTACCCTTAGAAAGCTTTTTTGGTAATGAATCTAAAATTGTAATAATATAATATTAAATATATATATATAATATATAATATATATATATATATTATTATAATATATTATATATATATATATATATAATATATATATATATATTTTATATATATATATAATAATTTAATAACATAAGTTAGAGTGGAAAAAATAAATTGGTACAATGTATAATATAATAAATTATCAGTAATTATGATTATTATTATTTTAGACTAATATTAATCTTATTATTATTCTTAGAAATAAATATTATAAAAATGTTTTTATTTTGTATTTATTTAATATAATAAATATTATAATATCTATCTCATATACATTACATAAAAAGTTTAAAATCTAATGCAGAAAATAGTTGAGTACTATTCTTATATCTTATTATATGATATAGTATTATTATTGGGAAGTTTGATTAAATGCAATGAGGTTGGAATAAATAAATAACCTTGTAAAGTCACTCTTTTAGGTACGTGAATAAGGTTATTATTATCTCATAATATAAAATTTACGATTAGTAGTAGTATTACTGGTGATTAATTAATTCGGATTCAATAAATACGGGCGCATCACGTCCTCCTCAATAAAACATTTACGATTCATTAACTTTCTATTCCTCAAATAACTTTGTAACATCGCTTTCCCGTCTTCGTTTTCGCTAGCCTTAAAATAATGAAGCATTTCGACCTCGCTCATTAGCAGGAATTTCGTATCTTCGTATTCGTCGTCGTGGTAGGGCAACATTTTCGTTTCAATTCCGTAGGCGCGCATTGGGTTTGTATCACCCTCGTCTTCTTCTTCTTCTTCTTCTTCTAATTCTTCTTCCTCCTCCTCTTTTTCTTCA
>JABUQX010026096.1:0-17500 GCA_015478945.1 Trachelipus rathkii
TATAGAGTTATATATATATTTTATATTATTTAATATATATTTTATATTTATATATTTATTATATAGTTTAGATAATAGTAATTATATTACATATTATAATATATAAATAGATTTAATATAATTTATATTTTTATATTATAATTAATAATATATTATTTTATTTGTTTATGTTTTTTTTATCATAACAGTATTTATATATATATATATATTATTATTTATATATATTATATTATTATTATTTATTTAATATATTATTATATATATTATATTATATATAATATTATAATTATATATATATTAACTATATATATATATATTAATATATTTATATATTAAGTATTATATATTAATTATATATTATTATATTATAATATTATTTTAATATATATATATATATATATATATATATATTATTATATAGTATATATATTATATACATATTATTATTTAGATAAAAAATTATGTTATTTATATTAAAAGGTGCTCTATTATTAAATTATAAAAAATTAGATATATAGATGATAAAAGTTGAGTAATCATACATTATTTAATTTCCTGTTATTAATTATATATGAATAAGAAAATGCAAGAAGTTCTCCAGAATATTCCTTTTTATCGATGGTTCATTTCCGTCATATATAAATTGTATTGCAAGTGATAGTTTATATATATTTAATATATATATATATATATAATTAATATATATTATCAATAATATATCAGTAGATAATTATATATATATAAGTAATTTATATATATATATCATATATTATTAATATAATATTAAATATTATATTTATAAGATATTATTTTCTTTTTTTATCTAGAATAGTTTATATATATCACTACTAGCCGGTAAATCCGCAATAATAAAGAGTGGAAGGAGTCGGAGGTAATTTTCTGGTCACCTCTTAATATCCGTGGCGAAGGGGGGAACTATCTCGTCGCTCTATATCTTATTATCCTATGTCCCCGCTCGATCTGGCTCAAGCCCCCCTAAAAAAAATTCCATCAATTTATTTCATATGCTGATTTCCATTTATATTATTTTATATCATATCTAACCTAAGTTTTTCGAGATTTAATCATGTCGATGGGCTTATGGATAAAGTAAATTTGGCCTTTAGTATTATTTATTATATATATATATATTTATTATTAATATATTATTATAGTAATTATTTATATATATATATATTATATATTAAATATTTATATTATTTTTTAATTAATTAATTATATATATAATATTAAATATTATATATAAAGTATATATATTAATATAAGTATTATAATTAATTATAATATTATTATAATTAATCATTAAATAATTTAATATTAATATATATGTATAATCTTAATATATATATTATTATTATTATATATATATTATAATATATAATATATATAATATATAATATATATATATATTATTAATCTATTAATATATATATATATATAATTAATATAAGATATTATGATAATATAATATAAATATTATATATAATATATATTATTAATATAGGTATACTAATAATATATAATTATAATATATATATGATAATAGATACATAATTACTCAATTCAAATACATATAATATATATATAAGTTATAATATATATATTATAATTATATATATATATTATATATATATATATTATAATATATATTAATAATATATATATTTAATATATATTTAATATATATATTATATGATTAAATATATGTATATATAATAATATATATTATAAATAGTATATATGTATATAATTATATATATATTATTATTAAATAATAATAATTAATTTATAATTATATAGTATAATTATTATTTATCCTATATAATTATTATATAAAATAATATATATATTATTATCATTATATTTAATATTAAATAATATATTTTATATATATTTTATAAATACTATATTATATATTTATATATATATTATTTATTATATATATATATATATTATTTAATGTATATAATATATATATATATATATATTATTAAATATTAATATATTGATATTATATATATATATTATATATTATAAATATAATATATTATTATATATACTATATATTATTATTATATATATATATATATATATTAATATATATATATATATAGTACTATATATATATATATATATACTATATTTATATATTGATATCATATATATATATTTTAATATACTATCCCGACACCTTATACCATAACCTCCTCCATTTCTCAGCTATTCCAATATATTATTTAACCTATATATCTACATTCTTCCACTCTTTTTATTATATCTACTCAAATTAAGTATACTATATATATATATTAATAATATGTATATGATTCTCGTTAATTATTTATTATTATAGATTGACTGGGACATCCGGGATATTATAGTATATACTTATAGATATATATTATAATTATTAATCTAATAATTATTTAATATAATATAATATTATGATATATATATAATAGTATATATAATTATATTAATTATATTATATATATACTATAATATTATATATATAGTATATATTATTAATTATATTTATATATATATATATATTATATATATATATATATATTATATAATTATATAAATTTATATATAAATTAGCGTATCAGTCAGTGGTAAAGCACCGGGTTTATTGTCCTACATTTCGCAACAATTGACCGGAGGTTACAATCCCAGAGAAGGTGCAGTAAATTATTCTTCTTTATCTTTTATTTACATCTTTCTATATATTTTATATATAAATAATTGCGTATTAATAATGGAAGCTAAAACACTATATATTATATATATATATAATATATATAATATTGTAAAATTATTATTATATTCATTAATATATTATCTATATATATTTAATTATGAATTATATATTATATATAAGGAATAATAATAATATAAAAAATCATAATAATTATTTATGATTATTAATAAATTAATTATATATTTAAAAATAATAAAAATTTTATAATATATTATTTATTTAAAACTAATTTAAAAATATCAAATTACATAATTATAGCAAATGTATTTATAGATACATATATTATCATTAAACAAGGAAGAAGTACAAATTTCACGATGTTGTAGATAATTCTTTTGTGATTATGTATTTAAAATATAAATAAATAATTATTTATTTTTTAAACACTAAATTTGATCAACAATAATTATCTAGATTTGTGACTTTAAATGATAAGTTATAAAAAATTTGCGAGATCAAACACCACAATTGTTATTCTCTTAGTGTTGTCGATCAGTCGACGTCGACTCGAGCCGGCTCCAGCCTGGGTTCGTTGAAGCTCTGCATTGTATGTTCTACCTATAATATTATAATTAAACTATTCTCAGCCTAAGTATCTTGATCTATACATGAAGGTCTGGGTAGAAAAGTGGGATGGTTAATTATCTATGTATACTTTAGGTATATTAAGTTATTAGCATATATGTGAGGGGCCAGTAGTATCAATATAAATATAAGCCTATTTATTGTTCTCAGTCTTAATACGATAAAGGTAGTAAGGTATATCTGATTTATATCATCATTTATAATAGACTTGGGAAAACAGCAATTATTTAGTCTTCATATTATATATTATATATATATATAGTACTAGTATACGTTTCGTTTACCTGATTTAAAACTCACGAGCACCCCAAATCTTATGATATTTAAGTCGAAAACGGTACTTACGCAATAGAGTATCCCAGTTGTCGTGGTCTCTCGCCTCGTCAGGTGGACGTCATCTCTGTGTTGCTGGGTTACCTTTAAGCGTCTCCCCTTCAGTTGTTCAATAATCTATCATATGTCAGAGCTCCGGCGTCTATTTCTTTGTCTCTTGCCATGCACATCCGATTTTCTGGTATTATGAAGTAATGTGAATTTCATAGTGAAACAATGATAATTTGTTTAAGTACTATTAGGTCAGGTTCGCATTGCCGAATGAGGGGTGTAAGGTCACAGGTACAGGGAGAGGGGGACGGAAGTACCAACACGGCCTAATTCCCCAAATTCGGTCAAAGCAGCGTAGTAGTAGAAGACAAAAGTGGATCGCAGCTCAGCAAGCAGTGTATTATTCTAATAGGCCGGTTTCTACCAGATAACCTTACCGGGGGAAGATTTCGTTTGGTGAGGATTTTTGTTTTATGACTAATCGTAAACGAGCGCGTAATACTGCTGAGCTTAGACTACAATAATAACCGAGATATATTAAAATTTATCAGATTAAGTCATTATGCTCAGGTTAACCGAAATAATTAATTAGCCTATTCTTTTTTTTACAACTTACATGAGTATTATATTTTTTCTTTCATCTTTCCGAATGGCGTCCTAAACATTTCTAAACAATAAATTATGTTGAATGTGAGCTGACTACTAGTTTTGTAGATAAGATATCAAAGGTTATGGATTGGGCAGATACATTAATTTACTAAAGGGGGGGGCTAAGTGCTCTCCATCGCAGAAGTATTTATTGACGATGAATATTATCTATATAATTTATTAAAGCTATGATGATATGAGACTATATATCATGCTCTTTCTTAGAATGCAACTGAAAATCACTATGTGATCTACTATTCTCATCATATGAGATGCGCTGCTAACGTGTGCATTCGAGTCTGAGGAAATACGAAGACTGGTGCTTGGAGTGTCATATAGAATCCAGCCATAATTATAATACACTATATCGTGTGTACCCACCATATTAATATGTTATTAGTGCACCATACTTTGTTGATATTGTTTTCTGATAACATTGGCTCATGGCATAGTGACTTTACTGAGGAATGTTTGACGATATTAAATTTTCTATTACTCATACAAGACCGACTGCGCGAGAAATACGTGAATTAAAACGTCCTTTAAGTTCCCATAGATATTATTTGAGAGATTCTGGTAATTTATAATAGAGTAGTGAGTGTTAAATATCATTATCATTACTATTAAGATATGTTTTATTGTAGTTGAAAAGATGAAATGACAGAACATATTTTATTTATTTAATGATCTACTCACTTATCACGTGAGTCAAATTTTATTGCTGGGGGACACCTATCCTTCTTATGCTCACAGATAACTAATATTATGAATACAATACCATTACGAACCGTAAGAAAGCCTATGCATATTTCTCGGATCCTATATCACAGTTTCTTTACTGTGATATACGGATGACATAAATACGTACATACTCACCGGTTCGAACACAATTGCGTTGTTGAGATGTGTGTGTGCGTCTCGTGTCTCCAATTTGGCCTCATACTTCTCTATTAACGACTGAATCCTGAGAGCTTAATAATCTATTTGTTGAATACCTCTTTGATAAATACCAAATCAGTACTTCCACTATTTTTAATTATATTTTAATTTTTCTTATTTGTGATTTATTTTTTTTTTTTTCTCTTTTAAAGAGAAAACTTTTAAAGAGATTTTTATATTTTCTAGAGTCTTAGTATAAAAGAAAAAACACATTTAATTTTATCAGTACGAAACTTGGCCATGCTAAAAGCTCCAAAAAAATATTAAAAACAATAACAACACACTGGTTCTCTCTCTCACAATGTAACTATAACTAACTTACTGTCCTGAAAGTATAAATGGTTGTTAGTGGGATTATACTGAAACTTGGATTATAGAATAATATTTTTTTTTGTGATTTAAAAAACACTAGTTTTCATGTTTAAAAGAACCTTCGAGAATACCCTAGTCAATATGATTATTCATAAGCAACAGGAAAAACAAGAGATCTGCCAACTCTACACTTATCAAAATTAGTATGACTTTACAGCAATCGCCCCACGGTGAATTAACATAGCGCGTAACAGAAAAAATGAACCTCAACATCTAAATCGCTATAGCTGTACTAATATATCCTATAAATTCTTTATAAATATTTATTACCTTATTATATGATATTTATTATCTTTATATAGAATGTATATACCTTAGGTTTTTAAACGTATACTAGTCTGTGGACACAATCTGCCAGTATCATACATAAGCTAGATTTAATTATGCTCACTTTCTAGTGTGGTTTGTTATTGATCCCATTATCAAACGGCATGAACATTACTACATATATTTATGTGGAAGGCTTATTATTAAGAGTCACTAGGACTACCTCTGACGCGTGAGAACTTTATTTTGGTGGAATAAAATACAAATACTTGCATAAGTATGGTAGTCTCTTGTGAGTGAAATAACACGCGCGCCTCTTGGACATAACCTCAGCGCGGTCGGAGGGGAATAGGGTGCCTCGAAGAATGCTGAAGAGGCAGCAACGGCGGGGCACATAACGCTGGTGAAGCGAGCTTTTTATGCGTACCATGAAAAAATAATCCATAATATGAGTATAGCCTTCTCTCAATCGTGCTCTGAATCATTCCTCCTACTTCGCTTCTAGTAATCACTCTGTTATTCCTTTCTCTTCAGGTTCTCTCATAAATATGAGGATTCTCTGTCCCAACGTCTATTTCCCGGAAGTCATTTCATTTCTCGTCGAATCTGTCCTATTCTAGCTGTCAATGCTCGTCCTCAGCTCGTCAAATCTCTGGATACCCATATCTCTGACACTGTCTCGAGGTCTTGCTGAGCCTCTCTCTGTAGCTGTCTGTCGTTCTTCCTCACCATGCTCAATACGCGAAGAATGGCGAGGTGGCAGTCTGCCGCTCTCTCTTTTGTCAGTTCTCTCTACTTCTTGAGTACTTATTGGTCTAATAATAAACCTATATATTTTCTTTCGTTTTCACTATATATTAATATATATATATATATATATATTATAGTATATATGATACTAATTTGTCACCGCTAACATTTCCATTTTTATCTGAATTCTTCCTTTTCAAATTTACTGCAAACAATACATATACTTAATCGTATATAATATAGTATATTATTAATAATATATATATATTATATTAATATATTAGATATAATTATTATATATATATTATAATATAATCATTAATATTTATTAATATAATAAGATGAGTTATTATCATTCTGAGGTCAAATCTATATATTAAGGTGATGTTATAAAATATAACTTCTGTCTATTTAATTAAATATAATTATATATTTTGTGAACTTAGTTATTATCAAAAATCTATCCTTAACTATATATTATATATATCAACAAAGATATATATATATTATATATACGTATATAAGAAGTATTAGAGTAGATTATAGATTGACAGTGAGTCGGATACTATTTATATAAGAAATAAAAGAACTATATATATAATTATCATATATATAATATATATAAATAGTCTACTTTCACTCTATATATTATTACATTTTTAATGTTGTAGTGTATTCATATAAATCAGTATAAATAAAATTTTGAGAAAGTTAATATTATAAACATATATAATATCATTTATTTTAAATGCACTTCCTAAAATCAGACTATATATATAATCGCCTGGGAGGCTGGCAAGGGCCTCTATAATTTCTATCTTTGTTTATGCAGAAGGCTCGTGCTGCAACCACTATGCGACCTCTTGCAAGGAACACGGCGAGCCTCGTTTTCAGGCGTAAGCGGCCATAATAACGCTTTTCACCAAAGGTTTATTGTATTGATGTTTCACAGTTTCAAGGACTAATTAGAGTATTGCGGCTACGAGGCACATTATGGTTGCGAGAGAGTTCTTCGGGCGTCAGAAGCCTTGATGGGACTGTTTTTTGCTTAAATTTTGTTTTGGCAAAAAGTATCACTCTCGTCTAGTGAGTGTGCGATAATAACGCATCCTAAATCACACGCGAGAAACGAAGATGAACACATAGTACTTTCTTTTTGATTGTTGTAATTACACAGCTTTCTAAAGATGTTGAATTCATTGATCCTTTGCACAACCTAATATCTTTACAACGCTCTCTTCTCTTGCATCCTCTCCAATTGTCCTTTGTGGTCCATGTTTCCGCCAGGAGGTCAGCACGAGCGCTGAAGACGTTGAAAAGATTTTCCAGAGTCCATGGGTTGCCCAATTTATTTTAGTTAAGAAATACTGAACTAAGTTTAATTATATATATTAATAAGTCTATATATTTATATATCTATCTATTTAATATATATTATACTATATATATAATAATATATATATTATTTATATAGTAATATATATAAAACAATCATATATATATATATAGTTTATATATATATATATAGTATATTATATATAGTGTATATACTACATATATATATGTATAAATAATATATATATATATTATATACTATATATATATATCGTAATGTAGGAATATATATATATATATAGTATATATATAATATCGTATATAGGTTACACTGGATTTTAGAATGATACAAGTTGCACGCTTTTAAGTCTAACTATAAGGGTGTGGTTCATAGCGCGGCTATTAGCGCAGATATTGCTGTGCGGCTTTGCTTAGTCTCGCCTTTTTAAAAATTGTTGCGCCTATGCGCCCTTCTGGCCTCACAAATTGATGAGTTGCGCCATAGGCGCATAGCCATAGCGTATAGGCGAGTAGAGCCGCAACTAGTGGTCCGGCAACGCCAGCTCTGGATATATATATATTATTATAATATATTAGTAGATAATAATTATTATTTATATTATATTATATATATATAATTATAATACATATATATATATTATAGTATATTAATATATAATATTATATATTATATATAATATATGTGATATATTATATAGTTTATATTATGGTTTTAAATTGTTTTGCATATTATAATATTTGTTCACATGCCAAAGAGTTTAAGAAATTAAAAGTATATTGGACTATGTTGAAAACCAACTAATTTCTGTGTTGGAATGAAAAATTGTTTTTAAAATGAAGCTAATCCTATATGGACAAGTAAGATATTGTTAATGAAAGGATTTTAGAAGTTAATACAACCAGGAATTATTATAATATTTAAAGTAAAACTACCGTACTCAAGTCCTAAAGTCATGAGTTGAAATTTGAACTGTAACTGTGCACTGCGGCAGTGTTGAATTATAGATGGCGTCAGATTGATAATTTCAATGCTACTTTTGACCCTAAACTGACTTTAAAGAGTTTAAGAATGCCGACTGAAACGCATAATCTAAAGAATTTATATATACGATATCAACATTAAGAAAGCCATAGATGAGATAATAACAGCATACAGTTTCTTACTACAATTAAAGGAGCATATATAGATGAGTGAGGAAGACTCTCTTATCGGCAGAGAAAATGTGAAGAAAAATGAACGATCTGCAAACTAGCATTCGCCATTATACTCATATATATATAATTATATTATAGTGTATATATATATTTAGAATAAAAATATTTATAAACTAATATTTATTATAATATTATAGATATTAGTATATATATATATTGTAATATATATATAGTATGATAATCTAGTATGATATTTATATATATATATATAATATATGTATATACAGTATATGTTGGGCAGTAATGCGTTACATGTAACGGCGTTACGATAACGGGCGTTACAGATTGTAACGAAGTACGGTATACGTGCTTCAAACGATTTAGAAATGTAATCGATGTAACGGTAACGCTACTTTTTAAATTGGAGGGTCTTTTTGGTCGCTCGTTACTCGTTACTGCTGGCACAGAGCTTCTATGACGCACTCGTTTCGAGGCGGTGCGTAGATAGCAGAGTAATGAGTCGCTCGAGAGTGTGATATACTCTATCGAGTGTGTGTATGTGGAACGAATTTTAGTTTTTCCAGATTTTTAAATGATATATTTATTATATATTATATATATATAATATATATATATATAACTATATATATATATATTAGTATATGATATTATATATATATATATATGATATATATAATATATATATATATTAGTGTTTCTATATTGTATGATATAGATTTGTATTGTGTAACAAGAACTTGTGTGTGTTTTGTTTGTGAGGCTGTCTGATTGAATGACTGGTCACGTGGATGTAGTGGGTGGGTCGCAGGCGGGGGTTTCTATTGATACTTGCAAAGTGCGAGGCCTGCGTGCTAATCATGTATCTGTGGAATATCACCTCTCTAATCCTCTACCTAACATTTTATTAGTCTGAGACCCAGCTGGCCAGGGAATTCATTTTCAAATAAACCTAATATCTCTAACTATAACTTTTTTTTCTATAGAGTCCGACTAAATGGTGGAGTTCTTGCTATATAAACACTAAACACTCCTGTAGACACGTCGAAGAATTTGAAATCTCCTACTCGTATGTTCGGGCTACAAATCTTTCCCTACTTACTAATCATTAGATCTTGTGTTTTCTGCTATTGCTCCCGCTTAATCGGAACAGACTTTCACGTTCTGTTTGACTATCTACTACTTTCTCATGAGACTGTTACTTTCCTCCAAATGCTGAAGTCCTGATATTAGGGGATTTCACACGTATCAACCACACTGAGTGGTTGGGTCTCCTCTCACATTGATCAGTGTGAGGACGTAAAACAGTCAGCATCTCAACGCATCTGGAAAACTAGTAATTAAGGAACTACACATATTCCAGATCGTCCTAACCAACTTCTTGAACACACTTGACTTATGTTCACCACTACTCCTTCTCGTTATTAAAAAATACACCATCTCTCTCCTATTGGTAACTTTGACCGACAATATTGTATGCTCTTTAATTTATAATCTTTTTCTCAGCAGCTCCTCCATGGCTAAACGTATTTTTACACAATAATTAGGTAATTGGGGCTATTGGCGTTGTTTTTTTGGGCTACTACTCTTTGAATGAATCCTACTTTGACTCGTGGGATGCTTCGATCGGCGCTGAAAAGTGGGGCGTAATCACTTGATTGGGGATGAACCAGTTCATATCCATTCTTCACTAAATCTTTCTCTCCAAAATCCATGGTTCTGATGGAGCTTGTTTCTTAGCGCCATTCAAGAGAGATGACATTGGTATCGGGCATCGAAAACTCTCGTTCTCCTATACTCTTACTAATTTTCATCTGCTCTTCCCCTTTTTTTTTTTTTCCTCTCAGGTTCCATGTATTCTGTAAGTTACAGCATGATCGTTGGCATGGGATCTGAGTTCTATGAACGTCAGGAAGCTAGTGGCCCGGATGTGCAAATTCCTCTTCGTGTTTGAGGAGTGTGCTTTCCGAGCTGATCGCCTGTTCCTCGTTTCAACTCTACTCTCTATGTCTTAATACTGAATACTTTTTCTACTCAGTGCGGGGAAGGAGCGCATATGCCAACTGATCCGAAAAAAGGTAACGCTCTGATGTTCAAACTATCGCCCTAATCAGCTCTCACTTTATTTATTTAAATCCTTTGAAGACTCCTGTCTTAACTCTCATTTACTGGATATCTGGATTCTCATTCCCTTCTTTCAGATATTCAGTATGGCTTTCGTCGCTTCGAGGTCCACTGGTGACATACTTTCCTATCTACACTCGATTTTTGGTCACTTCTGGCCTTAGCGGACATGGGGAAGTTCTTGCGTGGTGGGCTTGACATATCCAAGGCCTTTTGACCGGTTTGGCACGCGTCACAGCTCCTCTAAACGTTCCATTCCTTCTTGGTTTATCCTTCTCTTTTCTTACATTTGTCCTGTTTTCTCTCCCGATCGCTCCATATCAGCACTCGTTGTGGAGCGTCCTCTTCCTCCTTTTCTGTAAATTGTGTTGTGGCGTTCCGCAAGGTTCTGTTCTATCGTCACAACTTTATTTTCTAACTTTTTCATCACTATTCTCAGCTGTACTTCCAACTTATCACTGCTTATGCCGATGATCCAACTAGTCTATTCTTCCACTACATTTCAAATCTTGCTCCTCTTGTTGCTTCTAGAGTGCTATCGTCTTCAGCTTTCGATTGCTATTCTTAAACAGATCTGGATGGGATTTTCCCGTGTGGGTCACTGCAACCTTGTAAAATTCACTCTTTAAAAAACTCAACTTCTCTACAGCTCCCTCTCAAAGACACCTCCGACCTTTCCTATTGTCTGCTCGATGGTTGTAAGTTCTGCCTGTGAATACATAAACATTCTTGGGTCTTAACATAAACTACAAATGTATCTTGGAAACCTCATTATCACAATGTTTGGCTAGGGCGGCCTCAAAAGAACTGGGAGTTCTGTTCAGGTTGCGGGGAATTTTTTTTCCTCTCACAGCTACTCCATGTTAATAATAAGGGCCTTAATATCGCCCTTGTATGGAGTCTGTTACTCACAGCAGTTGGGGGTGTGGATCCGGTTCCACCTTCCTATTGGATAGGGTTGAGTCTAAAGCTAATAGACCTTAAAAACCAAAAAACTGTCCCACTCAATTGTTCAACTCCTCCGTGACCCCTCTATCTCTGCGTAACGGTAACGTTGGCGCTACATCCAACTCTTTTCTATAGGCTATATCTACAGCGGTAGATTGCCTCAGGGGCAGTTGACTCTCTGCATCCTCACACCCTTGCGTCGCCCTTCTTTGCCACAAGAGGTGCCTTGCTTTCGCACGAATTTTGCGATGATTTGCGATCCACCTTGTTTGCGTTGTGGGTGCCTCTTTTTTTCCAGCCTCTTCTGTTTCTGTGGAATCTCCTTGCCTTCTTCTCTGTTTTTCCACTACTATTTAATCTTCCTCTCTTTAATAGCCCACGTCTGCAGCTTACCTGAAACTTTGGCGTTAGACTGGGGATTGTTGGGTTTTTCAATGTTCTTATTTTCGCCCACCTCTCTTGAGAAGGGCAGCCTGAAGTGGTGGTATCTGTTAAATATATATATTATATTATATATATATATAATATATATATATATATATATAATATATATACTATTATATATTATATATATATATAATATAATATATATATATAGTATATTATATATATATATATATCAGTATATATATGGAGAAATTCTATTTATTTGGCCGAAAACGCTGTTCATTTGTTAGCGCCGTTTTCTTACATGTTAGTGTCGATGGTTAGGTTATGTTATGTTATTATGTTATTATATTATTATTATTTTTATTATAATATCAATTGTCCCCAGGCTAGTTCCCAAGTTATAAATGGCTTTAGTTAACTCAAGAAAAGTCTCTAAAGTCGCTTAAAAGACAGATTTTGATAATTTTCTTTACAGGCCCAATATATATTGACTATATATATATATATATATATATATATATATATATATATATATATATATATTAATATATATAATATAATATAATATATATATATATATAATATATATATCTATATATATATATATATAATATATATATAATATATTAGAATTTCAGTTAAAGAGCTCTAATTCAACATCAGAGTCTCTGTAAATATTAAAAATATTTTTTTTAAACCACTTTAATTAAAATAAATAAAGGAAAATCTTAAAAAATAACTAAACGCTGAAAAGTTTAAAATTCGAGATTTATATACCTAGTCTCCTCATCAGAACTAAAAAAAATCTTAGCAATTAATAACACACTAAAATCTTTAAATTAATTGTGAATAAAAACTGCAAAATAATTCAATGCAAAGATCAAGTGCGAATGGACATCCTGATCGTCTACTCGAAAATTCTTCATTTTTTCAAAAGAACATAATGTGATCTGATATAAAGCTTTTTGTGTGTAATTGGATCAAAATTGAAAACGCTTTTTTATACGTTAAAATTACTTTTTCTGTAGAAATGAAAAGGCCTCATCAATTAATTGTAGTTTTTATCTTTGAGCGAAAAAAATATCTGCAACATTCCAATTAATAACATGATCTTTTTGTGATAAACTAAATACAGGACTACTTTCATTGCCTCTCCTGACTTCAGTAAAATTATAATTTCTTGTGTTTTAAAGTCTTTAAAGTTTCTCCAAAATTATAAATCATTGCACATATAACAAGGAATGTTGTAAACACCTCCCATGGCTTCTCGTTTTGTGGTAATTAGGATTTCTTGGAAAGTGTTATCAGGAAATGAAATTAAATAATGGTTTTAAATTTTACAATTAAGTTTCAAGAAGTTGTGGTGAAAAAGGAATAACTTTAAAACATTTTCCATGACAAAAGGAGAACAATTTCTTAGTCCTAGAAAAATTAGAGTATGCCCTATTTATATTTACGTTTAATTAAAAATAGGGGATATGCCAGTTTCTGATAATTATTAATTTGGAATGGTGCAGAATTTTTTGTTTCGCTCCAAAGATAAAAACTTAAATCCATTGATTGAGTCCTTTTTCATTTCTACACAAAGTATTAATTTTACATTTCATGAAGAAACTTTTGTGCCAATCACAAAAAGATTTATGTCAGATCATATTAAGGACTTGCTTTTGATAATATATTTAATATTTTTGGGTCACTGCACTGATGTCTTTACGAGGACTTTCGTTATTCCTAGCGAAGTATCTTTAATTTTTATTCGTAAACCGAACGGATACTGATATATCGCTTGCATTCCTGCTGGAGGTGAAAATAATATGCCTTTATTCATTTCTGTTGAAGAATTCATCAAGATCATCGAAGGTGTATAAGCTTTGATAAATAGTAAGTATGTATCATTTGATGTATCGCCTCATGGGGAAATATTATTAGAAGAGAGGATGAGAGGAGTACTAATACTGTAGAATGGATATTGTTTACTCGTCATGTGACAGTGTTAAAAATATTGATGTGCGCAAATATTGGAAGCCCCTCTCAGTTGACACATTCAGACGTACGCGTAAATGATTCACCATTCATTCCTCGGAAAATATTGCAGCATTGATTAAAGTGAAAGAAGAATTATCAGTTAATCTTGTCGTTGTTGACATACTTGAAGAATTAATACATATAGCCCACGGTTTAATATATAATATTTACTCTGGCGATGCGGATTACCATATAATAGAGTATACAGGGGCGTGTTAACAACAACGAACGTGGATAAGTTTACTTCTCTCTGGTATGAAAGAATGCAAGCTATAGAACCTGAATATGCCGAAAAATGGGTTAGTACAGCCAAAGGTATTTTTTCCTATATTGTTTCTAAGAGGTAGAAGCTCTGGAGACCTATATAGAAGATACACAGTTTCAACTTCATCCAATGTGCTCTGCTCAGATATATATATATATATATATATATATATATATATATATATATATATAAAATTGTATATTTCAAGGTTCATATATATTGTAATATTTAAAATGCTTATATGGAAATAATAAATATATTTATTATTATTATTATTATATTATATATTATATTAAACTTTATAGATTCAAAGCTTTATTTTTATATATTCTGTAATATCTTAAAATGCTTATTGGATTAATAACTTGCATGTTGGTTTCTCTAAGTGTAATATATTATATAATATAATATATATATACTATATAGTATATACTATATTATGTATATATATATATATATATATATATATATATATATATATATATATATATATATATATATATATATATATATATATATATATATATATATATATATATATATATATATATTAAAACTTTTATATTTGAAAGTTCTTGTATACTGTAATAATTGCTGAAATACTTATATGGAAAATAAGATTGTGTGTCCCGTTTAGGTATAACATTATAGTATATATCAAGACTATATATATTATATCACTATTATATATATATATAATATAATATATAGTATATATATACTATATAATATATATATATATATATATATATGTATAGTATATATATATATACTCCTCTAAAATCACTTATATGTTTTTTAAGTTCTTAATGTATTATAAATAATCGTGCACTCTTTTAAGTAAAGAAATTGTTATAACAAATGACAACTTATTTTTACCCTTTTCCCCTACTATACTGGGATTTTATTTATTATGTGGGCTCACACCATAGAAGGATTATTTTGATGCTGAAGTTTCTTAATCTCAGATATTAAAGTTGAAAATAATTTTTTTAATGTGGAATGGTTTATAGCAAGACCAAATACTTTAAGTTTTATTGTAACTTTAACCAATTAGCCATGACTTTGGTCGCTTAATCAATGGATCATGGTGGTGGTGGTGGGGCTAGTATATGCGGCCTGAATTTACGTATTTGAATGCTATCTGGATACTATTTTTGATTAATTGATATTTTACTAAATATGTATTAGTAAAAACTTATTAAACAAAAATCAAAAAATTATAATAGTTTTAAGCTTTACAAAGAATTTGAGAAAAAATACTGAAAAAAATGTTTCAGGTTAAAAGAAACTGGTGTACTCAAAATATTAAATATGTTAATGTTTCAGCGGTGATAAATTGAAAATAAAAATAAAAAATGTGTCCTCTTTGGAAATAAAAATATTAAAAATGTAGAAAACGGAGTAGCGCTACATCTCTTAAATTTCGCAATTTAAAATGTATAGAGTTTAGAAAACTACTACTACTACTACTAATACTACTACTACTACTACTACTAATTCTGACTACTACTACTTACATTACTGCTACTAATACTACTATTCTCTTCATCTCCAATTTGACTCTGATCTAGAGTAGGTCGATTCCATCTCTGTTATTTACTCGTTCATTTGCTGTAATATATATATATATATATATATATATATATATATATTTATATATTTATATTATATATAATATATATATTAATATATAAATTATATATATATATTATCATATATATATATATATATATATATATATATTAGTATATCATATATATATCATAATCATATATATATATATAATATATATATATATATTTATTTTTTAATATTATTATTATTATGAAGTTATTTTCATAAAATGGGCGGGCATAGCAGGGTAGGAGGGGCCCTCCTAGGGGCTGCTCACGCCATTGCTTTACTGCTTTATTGCTTTAGGTTCAATAAAATGTTTTTTATTAAAAAAATTAAAAAAATTTCATAAAAACATAAAATGTTTTTAAAAAAAACAAAATATTTTTCAGAAATATAAAATACTTTTCAGAAACAAAATGTTTTTCATAAACATAAAAATTTTTTTTCAAACAACATAATAAAAATTTTTTTTCAAACACTTTAATAATGAAATTGGTATTCTATAAAATAGAATGTTTTTCAAAAACTTTAATAATGAAACGGGTTTTCTAAAAATAAAAAATTAAATTTTTCCACGGGACCCCGCCCCGGGGCCTCTCGGACACCTCTAAGGGTTCTGAAATTATGTTATTCATATTCTACGTCGTTGAAAACATACATAACGACCCCAATACCGGGTTACTTATATGGTTATTTCAAAGCTTGATTCCCGCTTCGACTCCGTCTCCGGCTCATTTGCTCCTACACTTAACTTAAGATCAGTACTCTAATTCATTCAGCCTCTTCTACGCACTCTCAAAATTTCATTCTTCTACGACCATTTCCAAATTTTGGAGTTAAGCCCCATAACTTATTGGAGGTAGCGGTCAAAAACTCAGGGCTAGGTGGGTGACACCACCCGTAGTCAGGGTAACAATTTTGAGAACGAT
>JABUQX010026096.1:37500-46438 GCA_015478945.1 Trachelipus rathkii
TTTGCAAAGAAAAGACGCAACGCCCCCAATTAGGGACCGATTAAAATGCCAGAAAGTACGTTTGGGGCATGGTGGAGCTTGCTGCAAAAAAGTTTTAAATTAAGAGCCTACAAAGATGTGGTCAGGAGTTACCGATAGCGAGGAAATGGTGTAATTTATATACGAGAAGGAGGTTAGGGTGGAAACATAAATAGCGTCTGTTCAAAGAATGGTTAGGACGATCTGGTATGTGTATAGGTTCTTTAATTAAACTGTTCCAGATCGTTGAGATACTGAATGTTTTGGCCTCCTCCCCTCCTGCATCAGTATGAGAGGAACCCATCATATTTGGGGATCCTAAGACAAGTGGCATTGCCTACTCTGCCTACCCTCAAAAGCCGCCACTGATATATATATATATATAATATAATATATATATATATTAATTATATTATTATATATATATATTATATATATATATATATATATATAATTATATTATATATATATAGTATATATATATATATATTATATATATATATATATATATAAATATATTTATAATTTTATAAGAGTGTGTTGAGTCTGTTTGTTGTTGTGTGTGAATGTTGAGGAAAACATTTTACTTTTCTAATAGTTTTCTTTTGTTTTGTTACTATACCCCTCTTGAATATTCGAATCGGACTCTGCCCGTGAGTGATGCTGATAATTCTAAAAATTAAGTAAATTAATAATGCAGATAAATTCGGCTGTATTATAATAAGAATTACAAAAATCTTTTAGAATAATCAGCTCTTATTTCTTTAAAATACAAAAGAGAGAGAGAGAGAGAGAGAGAGAGAGAGAGAGAGAGAGAGAGAGAGAGAGAGAGAGAGAGAGAGAGAGAGAGAGAGGAGAGAGAGAGAGAGAAAAAGAGAGAGAGAGAGAGGAGGAGAGAGAGAGAGAGAGAGAGAGCAAACTGTTTCAAGCTTTAATTTCAAATAAACTTTTTTTTGATAAACATAACTTTAAAATGCTAAAATTAAATCGTGAAGTTAGGTGTGTAAATTACGTATAAAAATTTTAAATTTGCCGGAACATATTTTTCAACTTTGAAATTCGATGAAAATTTCGCTTTGGAGCAATTTATGAAGTAAGAAAAGAAACGGATTATTTCGATGTTTAAATTTACAAATTTGAAAGAAACACATTCTACTAATTTTAAATATTATTACAGAGTTCTCGTTGAGAATCAAAATCACTTGTAAAAAAAATTATTACATTGAATTATTTTCAAGATCTTGAAAAATGAGTGCTTTGTAAAGAGATATGAAAGCTCAATAAACCACCTTGTTAACTCCGCATATTCCATAACGTTAATGCTGCAGTTTTACTGAAGAAAGTTCTATAAAGTATTATTTCAACTTTAGTCACTTAACAAACCCATTTTAAAAATTATATAAGAGGCGAAAGTGCATAACATACAAAGTTAATAAAATTAAAAAGTTTGTGATAAAATTTTTATTTCTGTTCTATCACAAGATTTTCAATGAGCGTCATTTGTTTTATAATTAAAAACAATAATAAATGAAAAACAAAATTCAACAGAAAATAATAACGGTAACAAAAAGATATTTCTAAAATAAAATAAATCTGTTTACGCATAACCCCCCTTTCTAGCAGTTGTGGTTTCTTGAGCTTCAGCCAATTCAAGAGCTTCTTTAAGGTAAATTCCACCAGGAAACAGTTTTTCTCCTTCAACGTAGTCATCAACGAAGACGACTTCAGGTTCTTCAACTTTGGTTTACAAACAAGTTGGAATCAGCTGTTGTGACGGAGCACGTGGATTTGGATATAAACAGAAATAAAACAAACAAGATGCTTTGTTTTATGTTACAAATATTAATCTATATTGTGATGGAGTTTTAGTTTGGAAGAAATTAGATTTAATTTAAAAGCTAATTTTATTGATGCAAAAACATTTCATCAATTCAAATGGCCTACCACGCCGCCATCTTGCGTGTTTACATTTTTTTTCGTAAGAACGTGACTAAATTCGGCAAGCATTGAATGGGGAAATGGGAAATCCTTACAGAACTTAAAGAAACATTCTAAGCTTATTGTGATGGAAGATTTTTACGATTTTGCGCTTTAATTTAATTTAATAAACGCAAATCTCGAACATTCCCACGTTTCGTAAGCACAAATGCAAAAACGACAACTACTTTAGTTTCTACAGCAAAATTGCTGAATTTTCATATCTTATATTTTGTTAAAGTGTACGAATAAAGAACTGGGAGGTGCCAGAAATGTATCCAGGGATGGCAATTTTGGTGATTTTTTTTGATTTTTTAAAAAAATCAATTGTTATTTTTTATTTTTTGATATTGATATTTTGATTTTTTGGATTCGTAACGTCACGTTCTAGATATAATTTGCAGGTTACAAATTTTATATCGCGTGGACGTTACGTAATTCTGAAAAAAATTCAAAAATATCAAACAAATCAAAAAAAATCACAAATGATTTTTTTAAAAAATCAAAAAAATCACCTAAAATTTGCCATCCTGAATTTATTTGCATCAAGGAAAAATAGAAAATAGATTGAAACTACTGTTAAGGGGAGACTTCATAGCAAAACCTCAACTATTCCAAACTTCTTGATAAATAGTATAATGAATGTTTTTTTGTTATATGATACATAACTATGATTTAATCTTTTAATTTTATGAAAAAAACAAACAAAAAAACTGTTCGTTTACTTTTTTGAAATCTGTTTTAGGGTGAAGAGAGGAAATTTTTTTGTATTTGATTTTTCCTACATATTTTAAACTGCCATAAAATCTTTAATTTCAAGATATTTCAATTGTTTTTCCTACTTTAAAAATAACTCTCCGAATTTTGTTTGTGGATGAATCTTTATAAGAATACCTTATTGAATATTTCTTCTTTAAAAAAAATTGTTTACAATCTCTGAAAAGTACTGTCAAATATTTTGAACAAGAGAATATTCAACCAGGGTTGACTCCATCTTTTAATTTATATGAAAATATTCATTTAATATTAAGTGCCTTTTGTATTGGAAGCCATTTCAATTTATTTCCTAATCAAATTTGAAAAAAAATGTTGCCTTATTTTTTTTAAAGAATTTTTTAAATTGCTCTATAACATAATAAAGCAATGACGACAAATAATGCACATAAATATTTTGGAAATTTTCTTTTTAGACCGTCAAGAATAAAACTTTTATCTCATATATTTTTATATATATTATATATATTTATTATATTTATATATATATATATATAATATATTATAATATATATATTATATATATATATAATTATTATTATATTATATATATGTATATGTGTTATGTGTTATGTAAACTTTTATATATTATCTATATTATAGATTATTTTATTTATATATATATATATATATATATATATTAATATTATATATATATTATTTATTAACTATATTTAATATAGATTTATTTATATATTTATATTTTATTTATATTAAAACAAACATAAATATATATAGACTTAGACAAAATAATTCTTCTTTATATTTGTTATTATACATATGTATATTATTGCTTATAACATATATAAAACTTTATATATTATATATTTTCTATATATATTATTATATATTCTGATTATTAATTTATATATATAATATAATTCTTTATATAGTAATAGTATTATTACTTATCAAGTAGTTTACTTATATAATATAATATATATATCATATATATATATATATTTATATTATATATTTATTATATATATATATATATTTATATATGGTATATATATATTTAAAGTCAATTATATATATATTATTATATATATTATTTATTATTATTATTTATATATATTATATATATATATATATTATATATATATAATTTATTAATATTTACTCACTTTATATATATATATTAATACTATATAGTATTTATATATTATATTAATATAATTAGGCTTCCTGTATATATACTGTACATTGTCTAACTCTGCGACGCGTGTCGATTGTTTCGAGTCCTGGTCGCGAGTGAAAAATTTTCGTTCTTATTATTGCAAATTGTTTCGTAATCATAGGCATGTTGTGCGCATGTTGTCGATCCTTGACTTTGGTCAGTGTGTCCTGTATACTCCTAGAGCACCCTCTGAAGAATGCCGTTGTAGCTCCCCGAAGTGGGTTCACCATCTACTTCTGTGCGAATATTTAAATAGTATCGAGTTTCAAAGTCAGTGATATCGAAGGCAGGAGATTTAAAACTTTCCGAGTTGATTGCTCCTTCTTTTCTTAGGGGAGGCGGATCGGTTAACTAGTGGCAGAGCCTTACTGTAGGCATTGTCTAACGCGGCGCTGGTTGTCCGATGGTTCCGAGGTCCTGGCACACGAGTGATAATATTTTTTCGTCTTCTATTGGCAAATTTGAGTAGAAACAAGTATCCTTGTGCGCATGCCGTTCGTTTCCTTGACTTTATATCGGTTAGTCCTGTAACCCGTATGAGCACCCTTGAAGAATGCCGTTTAGCCCCATACCATCTCTTCCAACACCAACCCTTGTATGTTTTAAAATAAGATCGAGTTTTATCAATCTCATGATGTCAAGCAGGAGATTGAAAAAACTTCCGAGATTCCTATCTTTTTGGGGACGAGATCGGAAGATGGTTAGAGCATCCTGTTACATTGTCAAAGAGGATTGACGCTGTTTTCGTCATGGTTCGATCCATCGGACGCAAGTGAAAATTTTTCGTCTTATTATTTGCAAATTTGTCGCAACAAGTATGTTGTGCGCCTTTTTGCGTTAATTAATTTTGGTAGGTTGCTCCTGTAACCCATTAGCACCCCCTGACGAATGCCGTGTAGCCCCAGAAGGGGGTTTCCAACCACCCTCTGGTGGGTTTAATTGAAGTATCGGAGTGGGTTTCAAAGCAGTGATATCGAAGCAGGAGTTTTGAAAACTTCCGAGAGCCTTCTTTTTTCGGGTAGGCGGATCAGACTAGTGGTAGAGCTTCTCTGTACTATTGCTAACGGCCTGACAGCTGTTGTCCATGGTTCGATCTCTGGCGCTGATATTTTGGAAATTTTTACTTCTTATTGAAAATTTCGTATGGGCACTTAGTACATATGCGCATGTTGGCGTTTCTCTTGACTTTTTTCGGTTGTTCCTGTAACCTAATGTGAGCACCCCTGTATAAGATTATTGCCGTTTAAACCCCAGAAGGGGTATCTCAATCACCTTCCGTTTATAATTTATTAATAAGTAGCGAGTTTCAAAGCACTGATATCGAATCAGGAGATTTAAAATCTTCCGAGATGCCTTCTTTTTTGGGGGAGCGGATCAAGCACTTAGTGGTGTAGAGCTCATCTGACCATTGCTAACGGCGATCGTGCTGTTGTCGATTCGGTTTCGAGTTCTGGCGCTGAGTGAATGTTTTCGTTTTATTATTGCAATTGTCTTAACAAGCATGTTGTGCGCATGGCGGCGTTCTTTGACTATGGTCTGTTGCTCCTGTAACCCAGGAGCACCCAGTAGATTACCGTTGTAGCCCCAGTAGGGCGTTCCAATCACCCTTACTTTTGGAATTTAAATAAGTATCGAGTTTCAATTAGCATTGATATCGAAAAGGAGATTTGAATTTTTTTCGTCTATTATTTTCTTAATTTGCGGCATACAAAAACATTTTCTGCGGCTTCGTCGGCTGTTCCATTGACTTTGGTTTAGGTTGCCTTCCTGTAAACCCAATGAGCAACCCCTGAAGAATTGCCGTTGTACCCTAGAAGGAGGGTTCCAACCACCCTTCTGTGGATTTTAAAATAAGTATTGAGTTTCAAAGCTGTGATAGGTGATATCAAAGCAGGAGATTTGTAAAAACTTCCAAAGATGATACTTATTTATTGGTCAGGCGCGGTGAGGGTGGTACTAGTGTAGAGCCTCCTGTACATTGTCTAACGCGACGCTGTTGTCGATGGTTCGAGTCTTGGCGTGAGTGAAATGTTTCGTTCTTATTATTGAAATTTGTCGCAACAAGCATGTGCGGCATGTCGGCGTTATTTGACTATGGTCGGTTGCTCCTGTAACCCAGGAGCCACCCCAGTAGGAATAGCCGGGTGCCCCGTAGGTGGTTCCAATCCACCCTCCTTGGATTTAAATATAGTATTCGAGTTTTCAAGCATTGATATCGAAGCAGGAGCTTTTTGAAAACTTCCGGGATGCCTTCTTCTTTTTTTGGGGAGGTGGATCGGTACTAATGGGGCTAGAGTGTTTAATGCTACATTTGTCTACGGCGGACGCTGTTAGTCTCTGGTTTCGTCTTATTACTTGGCAAGAATATGTCCTCAACAAACAGTTTCGTGCCCATGTTGGACGATGCTTTTAGGTGCTATTGTAACCCAGGAGCACCCCTATGAAGAATAGACGTGTAGCCCCAGCTAGGGGATTCGAAGCCCATTCTGTGAATTTATGGACACCCTATCAAAAAAATCCGATTCAATAGAATCTAAATCGTAAAAAGGTGAGATTGTTACTTAATATTTTTAATCTTTATTTTTATTAAAAAAAATTTAATAGCAAAAAAGACCCGACTGGTAGGGTGTTTTGAATTTGTGCACTATATTTTTTGTTTGTACTGATAATCTTTTAAAACTAGTTTAAATAAATCGTAGGAACTTTTCTTTTAGCTTTTAACTTATTATACTAAATTCATGCATTTATTTATATTTAAATGTAATTTCTGTTTCTATATTTTCATTTTTAAATAAAAAAAAAAATTTATAGACAAGATCTAGGAGTTCTTATGAAAACTATTATTCTAAATTGTTGAATTGTAACAGTCAAGTATTCGTGACACCAACTTACATTCAACTGAGTATGAATGAAAACATCAACCTATTCAATATAAATATTTAATGGTTTTTACCAAATTTCATGGGCATTAAACTTTTCTCCTTTCACTTACTTTTTTTGGTCAGAATATTTCAAAAAACTGAAATGTAAGAAAAACGCAAAAAAAACTTTTTTTGAAATTTTATTTTTCCTTTTCAGGACTGTAAAAAAATATATATTTACATATTAAATATTATATATATATATATTTATTATATATTATATATATAATATATATATATATTTATATATATTATATATATATATATTATATATTATTTATTATATATAAATATCTTAGTATAATAAAGAACTCACATTAAATGTACTTTATTTATTAAATATATATATTATATATAATAATTATTATATATATATATATTATATTATATAATATATATATTATATTATAAATATATATAATTATTATATATATATATATATATATATATATTATTATATTATATATATATATATAATATTATATTATATATAGTATATTCCCATCACAAAAGGAAATAACTATTTTACTTAGTACTTGGAACTCCGGCTCTCGGCTCCTCTCCGGCTCCGGCTCCGGCTTCGGCTCCGGCTACCGGCTCGGCTCCGGCTTCCGGTTCAGTCTCCAGCTCTCTTGGTTAATCAACTATATTTGAAACTATTTGTTGAGCACTATACTTTTGGTAATATATTTTTCACGCACTAAAAAAAATTTTAATTTTTCTTGAAAAAATTATACCACATGCTCCTGCTCCGGCTCCGGGCCTCCGGCTCACGACTAAGATTCCGCCTATTTGAAAATGTTAGCACTTCTTTTGGCCAATACATTTTATATCATCTAAAAAATTTCCTAAAAAGTTTATGAACGACAATATCCAAGACTTTCGACTACTTGCTCCTGGCCATCGGACTCGCGGCTCCGGCTCCCTACCTGGCTCCGACTCAATGTTTCCTGCTACTAGTGTAAATTGTCCAAGCACTTCTTGTAATATATTTTTTTATCTAAAAATATATTTAAAAAAAAATTATATAGTTCCAGCATCCGGCTCCGGCTTCCGGCTCCGGCTCCGGCTCCGGCTCCGGCTTCCGCTCAGACTCCGTTTATTGATTTTGTCCTTCACTCCTCGCAAAATATATTTTCACTCCTTTCAAAAAAATATTTTTTTTGAAGAAATTTATATCCAGCATCCGGCTCCGGCTCCGGCTCCGACTAAGGTTTTTGCACCATTTGTAAATTGTTCAGCCCATCTTTCGGTAATATATTTTTCACTTAAATAATAATCATTATATATAGAAAAAATTTGATTTTCAGGCAGCCGGTTCGGCTCCAGCTCCAGTTACCAGCTCCTCGTGCCGGCATACGGTTCCTCAGATCCTGACTATTATAGTTTATGCCCCAACGATATATGTAATTGTCCAGCACTTCATTTTTGGTAATATATATTTTATGCTTCTAAAAAATCGGTTTTTTGAAACAAAATTTTTAATACCAGATGCCGGATCCGGTCCTTCGGGCTCCTCTTCCTGCTCCGCCCTCGGCTCCGGAGGGCGGACTCCGGCATCCTGACTAAGATCTCTCTGCACCACTTAATGAAAATTGTTCAGCACTTACTTTGACTAACAAGGTTTTTTTACTAAAAAAAAATTCTTTGATAAAAACAATATAACCAGGATCCACCTCCATCTCGACTCCGGCTCCCGGCTCCGGCTTCGGCTCCGGATTCGACTAAGTTTCTGCACTATTTGAAAACTCTTAAGTACGTTCTTTGGTATTATATTTTTTACCTAAAAAAATATTTCTTGCAAAAAAAATTTATGCCCCGGCTCCGCTCCGGCTCGCCCGGTCCAGTATTTGTTCCTCAATGGATTTTTTCACTATTTTGAAATTCCTGCCCTTGTGTAGTGGTGAAATATTATTTTCCCTAAAAAAAATATTTGAAAAAATTATTACACCCAGGCTCCGGCTCCTGGCATCCGGCTCCGGCTACTGGTTTTCTGCACCATTTATGAAAAATTGTTTCATCACTTCTTTTTAATTAACAATTTTTTTTTACCTAGAAAAGATTTTTT
>JABUQX010026097.1:0-7500 GCA_015478945.1 Trachelipus rathkii
ACGCGTCTGAGATTTTTCTGAAGTTAGGAATAGATGTGGAATAAATTTGTGATCTGGTCTTCATTAGCACAGCTACATGAGATTCGGGTCACAAATCCCACATTTTAATCCTAGTGGATGCGCCGCCCATTGTTTGTGAGTCGTAAATACTTGGCACACGAACTTTCACCCTAATTTTCATTAAAAAATTTAAAAATCATTTTTTTAAATAACCAACAATATAACGCATATTTCAAAACTATAATATAGTAATTCCTCTGGTCCACACGAGACCCACAGGGGTTTATCTTGTGCATAGGCTTTGCCTACAAGGTAAATTAGTGGTGTTTGTACGACCACTTGGACCCGAGTGCAGATCCAACTTTGTTGGTTTTTTCCCCAAAAATTAAATATACCTTAAACAAATTTCCCTTCTATTAGGGTTTTATTTTTTTTTTGTGTGTGGGAGCTTATGAGAGACATAAGTCTCCAGTTCTTCACATCCAAATTTATTGGCTCCATAGAGGGCATTCAATTAAAATATTTATTAAAATTTTTCGGGGAATTTGATTAACTTCCCCCCAAATTGCGGGGAATTTTTTATTTTCATTTAAATACTTTAAAAATTTATAAAAATTCAAATAAATAACTTACTACAGTTATTTTCTTTAAAAAATATTTTAGTAAAAATATTTTTAATATTCAAAAATTATATTATATATATATATATATATAAATAATAAAACTTTCTTTATATATTAGTGGCTTAGTTAAAACCACTATATACATATTTATTCAAATAAAATATTTTCATTCAATCGAAAGTTTTTGAACTTCATTCATTTATTTTTACATTAGTAAAAAATATTTTTGTAATTTTTAGTGTATGAAGAGATACACATTTAAATATTAGTTTAAATTTCAATTTTTCTATTTTTATATCTCTTTGGTGTATCGTGGAAAGCACATACGTTTTTTTTTTATTCACCATAGTTTAATTTTGTAATTTTATCAAATTTGTGTTATAGTAACACTTGTCAAAATTAGTGATAACTTTTTGTATTCTGAAATATTAATTCAACAAAAGTGATGTAAATATGCATAAAAATTACTTATATATATTAATATATCTAATCATATTACTACGTCATACTATAATATTAATATATAATATATATATAAGTAATAATATATATTAATATATATATATTAGAGCTAATATATAGTATAGTATATCAATAATACTATAATATATATAATATATAATATATATATAACGCACCACCTACTCACTGATCGTCAGGAGTCATATTTTCCCTCATAACAAACAAATACTTTTTTTAATTTATATATAATTACGATAAAAATACTAAATTTATTTCCCATTTTAATCACCATTTCATTGCGTATGACGGATCATTCTTCATTATCATTCTTATTCACCAGTTTTATCAGGTCTCACCTGGATAATATCTAATCTTGAGTGAGACTATAAGTAGATTACGCATCTAAATAATAATTGACTTACTTGTTTCATACGTGCTCAGCTTGAGTTATTACTCTCTTCAAGTATACATAACTTAAAATTCTTATACAGAACAAATTACATATTCCTCTAGCCGCCTTGGATGACCGAGATACTCAAGTTGTGGCCGGTTCATCTGGACTCAAACACTATGTTTGGAAAATTAAGAACTTACATTTAATCTGATGTATTGAAATTTTAAACTATCTTTTTTTTGTGTGCTCAAGACACAATTATTTGTACTAAGTGACTATGTAATCTTTGCTCACTTAGATATAGATCATTGCACAAATTTGATAATTTCGTACTTGTATTATTTATTAGTAATCTATAGCTCTTTGAGAATGTCTCACGTAGATATCTTTTCATTTTGTGACTTCAAGTTAACAATTATCTTGGTTGTAGTACTCAACGTATCTATTAACTGGTAACAAAAAATTGATCTATAATCCAGAGTAATATATTAATTTCTTAGTATTGCGATCTCTCAAATAAGGGCACCCTAATTCAATACTAATTGGCAGGCTTATGTAAATTATCATTATAATGCTTATAGAATTAAAAATAATATGTATATTTTGTGGAGATATAACTCAATATATTTAGAGGAGTCACAGCGTTCTCCCGACAACTTCCGATATCTTAAAAGATGTTCGGGCAGACTAACCCATTCTCTGAGAGAGTACTTTAACTTCATAAATAACCACCACAGCAGTATGCACACTTAAATAATTATTTGCGGAGTGCTCGGTTGAGACCTATAGGCTTATTACGCCAGTAACTGAGAATTATTGAGCATAATCATATGTTATATTCCAATTTGAATACATCAGAAGATTCGTGAATTCATACGCATATATTTAAATAAGGAATTTATGTAGAAAAAGCTGTTGATTTAGCATTTATGAATACACTGCCAACCCCTTATAATAAACCTTAGTACGAAATTATAGCAGATCGAAGGGAAATCGCCACTTTTCAGAAGATGATTGTAGCTTATGACATTCCATTGTTCTCTCCGTTCTTAAAAGTATTGTTTAATATCAAATATAAAATTAATAATACGACAACAACCAAAACATTTCACGAGAAACGTGAAACTATAAGGCGCTTTAATAGATGATATTTGTTTGTTGAGAGCCCAGAAAAATTATTGAGAGAACCCATTAATATAAGCAATATTTACGTATAGAATCAAATAAAATCTTTAACATGTGAAGTGAAGAGATGATGATTCTCTCATACTGACAATAAACCGCAATTCCTTCTGAAAGGCCTTTACTGGAAAGAAAGCAGTAAAATGGCTGACAAATATTATTACATGTAAAAAATACTATTCCCAGCTTGAATGCTGCTTATCTTCATATTGAATGTGTATATTGTAAACAGGGAAAAATCATACTTTTGCTTTGTGTTAGTGTTGAACAACAAACATTCCTCCCACGGGCTGTACTTTTATGATTATGTATCTCAGGTATTTAGCTACACTATTTCGACGTCACTACATCTAGGTTTATATGTTTTTTTCGAATAACATCAATTTTACTCCATTTGACATAACAACTTGATAATCTTCTGATAGATCTTTCACCAAGAGAGATTCAATAGCCTATGCATCTTCTATGCAAGTAAACTGTGAGAACATAACATTCAAGATAGTCGATAGTGATAAATGACTTGAAACATCACAATAGAA
This sequence comes from Trachelipus rathkii, assembly GCA_015478945.1. Classification (NCBI taxonomy): domain Eukaryota; kingdom Metazoa; phylum Arthropoda; class Malacostraca; order Isopoda; family Trachelipodidae; genus Trachelipus; species Trachelipus rathkii. The sequence goes on from JABUQX010026097.1 coordinate 3,201, forward strand.
TATCATTTTTCCATTCCACAGACCACAACGCGCACACGTGACAGTTGAGGAGATCCGAGGAACATTGACCCGCACTCTCATGCGATTATATCCTTCCATATCACTAGAAACGGACAGCAGTATAAAGATATCTTTTGAAATTGTACGAAATATACTATATTGAAAATTACAGTTTACAACGGCATCATCCTGTTCAATTCTATCAAATAATAATGAACAATTTAGCATATAACACCACATATTAACTATCTACCAACTTAAATCTATTAAATCTATCATCGCTCAGAAATTGTCATTTAACCATTATGTCACTCTCATCAGTACGTTTTTTAATGACAGGCACTAAAAATTATTTCATCTTTTGACTTAAATTGTTCTCACCTTCCCCTTCTCACAGAGAAGTGGGAAAACCATTTTTGGACCTTCCTTCAACTTTAAAAACCCTTCTTATCTATCGCAGTATAGTAAAAAGGTACCCTCTCTTGAATTGGGTTTCCTACCACAGAGTGAGGAAGAAGTCCTTATATTTACTATTTCCAGAGCAAGAAATCGTATACTATATAACAAACTAAGCTTGATAAACACCAATACTTACGATACATAAAATAAATCTATCAAGAAGAGGATTAATCCCAGCAAGATGTCATTTTCTCTAACTCATAAACACGTCGAGGTGAGAAAATTAATTTAATAAAAAATTTGAAGTCACTCATAGCTATGAGTGAGTGAAACTTTTGCAGTTGGTTCTTGTAAAGAGCAACTCAAATTTAATATATATCACAAAATATTCAAATAATTAATTTTCAAATTGGTAATAAAAATTGTTTGATCAACTTTTCATCAAAAATGGTCACATTTTCCAACAAAGAAATTGTTGTACCTCTTAAGACTAAAACTGACTATTGTCATTTTAGTCAAAATAAAATTTGTCTTCATCCTCTATCAGAGATAAAGACTTTAAAACTCGATTATAAAATTTGCCATTCTTCTCTTAAAAAAGAGAAGTACTCACTACCATGTTCTTTTAAGTCAAAAAAGAACTCTACCCATTTTTCTTTCCGAGGAAAGAAATTATACCACATATAAAAAAAAAGACCGCATCGACTTCTACCCAAAGGAAGTTCTTCCAACAAAAAGAGGTAAGGTTCTCATTTTGCGCTAATGAACAGCGCACTCTATATTAACCCAATACACGGTGAGAAGAGTAATCTATGAGTATACTCACACCTTAAACATAACTTCCTGTTGAATGAAGAGTTATGCCCTTCTGAGGAACAGGAGGACCCTATAACTATGGGGTATGATCCCTCCTCCTCCTCTAATAATACTTTTTTACCACAAAGTAAGTCAAAACTTGACTTACAAAAAACCACCCTGTTTCCGGGAACTATTTTTTTTTTTTTTTTTTGTTGAAAGTATTGTTTTAATCAAGCTTATCTTAGTGAAAGGGGATAGAGTTTGAAGCCACTTATCAAATTCTATCTACCCCCCCCCTCTTAATTTCAAATCTGGAGTACTATTTTGTGGCAAAGTAACTTCTCATATGAGTTGTATTAGCTATATATTTTTGTTTGTATCTTAATCTGTTCTTTTTGTTTTGCTCTGGGGTTTCCTGCACCCCGCTCTTAGTTAGTTGTTTTTAAAGAGTTTCTTTTTTGAAAAATTTCTATTGTCTCGGCTGAGAATTTGGGGAACTCCAACTTATTAAAAATATTAGACAAGCTGTGAAGGAACTCAATCAACGATGAGAACTGGTTAATAAAGTTTAAGTTTTTGTCGTAGACGAGTGTGCCAGGGGGGGGTAGCTGTAAATAAATGCCGACCATTTCCTATTTGTCTTTAAAAAATAGTTCAATTCTCTTATTGTCTCAACTGAGACTTGGGGATTTGGGAAGTGGAACCTTCCCCCCCCCCTCTCTTGCCTCTGCGGAGGTTGGTGAAACAATCACCTTTCATAAAATTATTTTTGAACAATTTATATTGTCTCAACTGAGACTTGGGGGTGGAACCCCCCCCCCTCTTTAAAAAATTTGTTAACAATTTAAAAAAATTAATTTTTATACCAATTTATATTGTCTCCACTTTGAGACTTGTGAGAACTCTCACTTTGAAATTCCTCTTCCCATATAAGGAAGTTTTATAGTATCTCTATTTGGAATTTCTTTTTAACTTCACCTCCTCACAATGGTTGGTGTAAGTTTATATATTATTCAAAAATTTAACAATTAAAATTTATAAATTCATTTATTGGAAATTGCGAGCATAGCATTTCCTTAAACTGATGTCATTGTACTTTCGGTTTTCTTTGCTCAATGAAGGGCAAACTTACTCGTGTAATCGTTCATTTGTACCTCCCCTTTTAATTATTTTTTAATATTTATGATTCTTCACGAAAGAAGAGTCATTTACTTCATTAAACTTCTTCCTCAAAGGAACCATTGTCAGGCAACAACCTGGCTAAACGTCGGTCAAAAGCTATATTCATTTGAATTAAGCTTCGACGTCAACCTTATTATCCATTTAGACAACATCAAAAAACTTATCATATAAATTCTCTTGCTATTGATCATTAAAAATAATCTAATAAATTTCTTACTTATACTTTAATTCAAACGTGAACTGTGTATTCCTCTCACCAGTGTCCCCAGGACTCTTCAAAAGTAGTTAAGCTCCTTTTGTACGGCATTAGGGGTTTTCTTACTTCAGGGTTGTGTGTGCCGGGACATACTGACTGTGTAATGTAATTTCAAGTGCCTTGTATATTCGTTTCAAAATACATTTACTCTCAGAACAAAGGTGATGACCTTTATAAAATAATAATTATTCTTCGAGAAACAGTGGTCCTGGGATGGAAATTTCTTTCGGGGAAGAGTTTCCGTAGGAGTGTACTCTTACAAGTTCCCTTGACTATTTACTGTTGGTGGTTCGGGTTAATTGACCCCTTTTTTTATTATTATAAACAAAAGAGAAACCACTCCCCTTTTAATCAGTGTCATTACCTTCTGTTAGTGGTGATATTTTGAAACTAGAGTATACAAGACGTGAGAGTTAAGTTATATTACATATGCCGAGTGTGACCCACTACCGACCCACTCAAAATTCCTATCCTTCAGACACAGTTCACTGGCGAATAAAAAGTATACTTATCTTCCATATTTCTTTCCACTAAAACTTACGAAAAACAAACCTAATATTTTTCTGTTGTGGTTTCCTTTGGGTGTGGAATTTAATGTCGTTAAATTTTTTATACTTTACTTCATCTGCCACTTTGTGGCCAGTATTTATAAAAGGTGCAAATGATTGTATTTGCGAGTGTTTGGTCCTGAATGTGGTTGGGAAAGTTCGCGATTACATTGACGCATCTGTATTTCTTATTAATTATATGTAAAATAGATAGAACTAAATCAATCTTATCATCCTTTTCATATAAAAGTTAAATTTTATTAATATAAACTGCTCTGAGTCGGTGCAAAATTGAACCGAAAAATTTCTTGCCATACGGTAACAGCCATTGAAAGGCTCAGTCAGGAGTAAAGTATCCCTATCAATTGGGCTATACGCCCTTGAAATTCACAACTATTAATTATTAATACAGTAAATAGCTAAAAGTCCCAAAGGTTTTGGGAACCCTGGGTTACCGTAACCCTAAAATGGGGTTTAGGGGCTGGAGCCCCCCCATTTGTTAATTTTTTTTTTAAAATTTCACGGGATTCTTCTTCAATTACATGTCAAAAACTATTATGCAATACCAATTTTAGCCCAAAAAGAATATTATTTCATTGTAGTACATATATATATATATTATATATATAATTAATATATATATATATATATATATATATATATATATACTATATAATAGATATATATAACTATAATAGTATATAATAATATTATAGATAAGTTAATATAAGTATAGATATTATATAAATAACTCCTCCTACAAAATTGAGAAAAATGAAATTGATACAAATAACCGGTTTACATCTAACTTCCTTTTGACAACGTTTTGAAATTTCAAACTTCCCTTAATTATACAAAAGATTTGGGGCTACAATTTGGTGTAATCTTACACAGATCAAAATAATATTTTAATAATTATAAATGTATTTAAACCACTTGACAAAATAGGCCTTTCAAAATATTGAAATTTCACATTTGAAAGTTTTTACACCCCCTCCTCGCTGACCAGGTGCCTCAACAATGTCAGGTTTGATTTATAGGTCAAAATGGTCTTAAGACATTCCTTTTTCACTTGTATAAATGTCATTGACCTCCTTCAATCGAAAGGTCAAGTTTT
>JABUQX010026097.1:15000-37500 GCA_015478945.1 Trachelipus rathkii
TAATTGGGTGTCGCGGGGGTCTCGCCCCTCCCCTACGGGGTATGGAAAACGTCCCCCCTGTGTTCCCCGTCGGTTCGGAGCCCTACATTGCCGTGTAAATACTTTACAAATAATTATATATATACTTGATGTCCGCCAGCACCCCCCAAAAAAATCCTAACGAAATTTTACAAGTGCTTCCAAAATGTATTTTCTTTCTCTGTAGCTTTTGCTAGTTTCCGAGATTTTTTTTTTTTTTACAGTTTTTCCTCGGTAAATTTTGCCAGGATTCCCGCCAATGTAACTCTTTTCCCTTAGCTATTGTAGTTTTGAGATATGGATTGTGGCTCTTCTAAAGGCTGGCCATATGAAGATTATATATATATAGTTATATATATATATATAATATATAATATATATATATATACATAATTAATATATATATATATATATATATATATATATATATTTATATATAAAATATATATATATATATATATATAAGTTGTCACCTCAACTCACGGGCAGAGTCCTATTCAAGGAGATATATTATTATTATAATAATATTATATATATATATATTATATTATACTTATATATATATATATATATTATATATATATAATATAGTATAATATAGTATATATATATTACAGTTGTCACCAACACTCACGGGCAGAGCATATATGATATATATGATATATATGATATATATATATATATATAATTTATTTATATATAGTATATTATAATATATATATATATATATAATATATATATAATATATATATATAGAAAATGAGATACAAATGTATGTAAAGTACTCACCAATTCAACTACTTGAAAAGTAGATTTATTTTTCTTCCCTGTTTCTTCTGCCGAACTTATTTATAATATTTTCATACCAGGATGGATAATTTGATAACTTAAAAGTGCTGCGTCTATGCAAACTAATGACAAATTTGACAATCTGCCCTTCCTCCTTGTGAATCGTAGGAATGTCTTTATACGATTTAGGCAAGAAAAACTCCTTGCAACATATTCCTACCTCGCTGGACATGTAGCGTTCAGATTTAATAGTCTCTGAGATTCAGTGAAACACATCTCATAGCTCTATTCTCTACGAGGTTTTTAAAATAGTTGAATGTCCTGTTCCGAAAGAGTTAAAGCATATGCTTTTGGTCATAAATCACGGCTCAATTCATGTACGCAAAAATAATCTGGTAAAAACTATACCCATATGTGCCATTAAAGAATCTAAGGGATCTTCAGGAAACTGGCTTTTGGAAGTTAGCAGAATTTTGTGGATTCCCTAACTTGTAGGCAATTTTAAAGGCCGCTAAAAAATTTGAGAAATTGCCCTCACTTCTGAATTATGATATTATCAATTATTTCATAAAGGTTTCTCTTATAATGGTTTGACAATACTGATTCTTCTTCGTGAAGTCTATTTCTCGTTGGAGGAGGAGAAATTTCTGATTCTTCTCTAGTTCGTGAAGTCTATTTCTTTTCTAACGATTCTTCATTTCGCATTTCTTTTATAGCTGCTTCACATAAGGTTATTTGATTTATGCACATTTGGATATCTACTGTTTTCTTCTGCAAGAAATTGTATACTAACTCTGTTTTAATAAAAATTTCTTGAAATACAAACAAATAAAATACAAAATTAAATTCAGACAATTTGTTCTTAAAAAATTCTGCTTGATGCCTTGTTTTGCCAGACTTGTCGTCCATTTTCATAAGCTCCTTAAAAGCCTCAATTAATTTAACCCTTTCAGAGGAAAGAGCTGTTAAAAGTTTTGCATGTGAATTCCATCGTATAAAACTTTTAGTAGGTATTCGCTTTTCCACAATTTTATCAAGAATTGCATTTCTTTTTGTTGATTGGTGAAAAAAACAGGTATTTCATGCAAGGTGCCAAAAAAGTCATTAACATCTTTAATATTACGGCAACTGTGCTGTAATACAAGATTTAGGCGGTGAGCTAAACAATGTGTGAAAAGAGCATATGGGGCATGGTTACGAATTTGTGCTTGAACTCCATTCAATTCAGATGACATAACGCTAGCCCCATCATAAGTTTGAGCAATAAGTTTCTTACGAAAGTCAAATGGTTCTAATAATTTAATAAGTTCCTCACTAAAACCTGATGCGCTCCTGTTTTCCCCAAACCTCAAAAAAACCAAAGAAATGCTCTTTTATGAATCCATTTTCATCAACGAATCTGTAAATAACTGAACATTGTTCGTTCTCGTGTGTGTCGGTTGCTTCATCTACTTGAATTGAAAAGAAAGGAGCACTTCTAATACCTTTTTGTATATAATCTTTAATTTCACTTGCAATGCAATCAATAATATCATTTTGAATTGTCTTTGACAAACCAGTAAAACCCCCAATTTTTCCCAATGAGATTTCATTTCAGTGTCACGTCTTATAATTAAATCAAACATTTCTTTGAAGTTTCCTTGGTTGAAATGAAAGTCCTTTTTTACCTAAAAAGCAAGTTATATCGATCAAAAGTTTGAATAATTCTCTATTTTTTTTTCACTCTGGCATTGTACTCACTTTTATTTCTTAGTGCCTGTTCACTTAATTGCTCCAAAATAGTCATATTTTGTTTACGTAACTGTTGAACGCCAAGACTATTTTGAATATGTTCTTTAGAACCCCCTATGCCTTTCCAAGCTTCTTGATAAGTTTTTCCAATCTCGAAATCCTTCATCACACCAAACATTCTTTTTTGCACTAAGTAATAAGCAAGGCCAGCAATATAAACCATCTTTTTTCACGCTTCCGCACAACCACTTAAATCGGTCATACCACACTCTCTTAAACATTCTGTTTTTGTTTTTACTTATTTTAATGGATTTTATATTTGGAGTTGGACTTGCAGTATTTAAAAGGAGTTTTTTTTCTTCTTCACTACGTCTGGCAAACGGAATGGTTAATAAAGAAACCCACCTGTCAATTTTCCGTTCACTATCCATTTTCAAATTTGCACAGAACCATTAACAATCACCGACTCACCTACATTGGTATTTATAATCTGAGGACAATACTCCGATGTCAAGCTATATATATCAGACATATAAAGCAACAGATTGAGAATTAGTAATCCAATCTGGCACTTTCTTAGAACCAAAATTAGGACCAACATTTAACAAAGAATTATAACAAGTATTAAAACAAAATACTAATAAATAGGTATAAGAAATCTCTTCTCATCTCTCTCATCTCTATCTCTCATCTCTCATCTCTCCTCTCTCTCTCTCTCTCTCTCTCTATTCTCTCTCTCTCTTCTCTCTCTCGCTCATATATATATATATTAGTATATATATATAATTATATATATATATAATATATATATATATATATAATAATATATAATATATATATTATATATATATATAATATATATATATATATTATATATATATATATATATATATATATATATATATATATATATATATAATATATATATATATATAGTATAATATATATATATAATATTTAGATATATATATTATATATATCAATATATATACCGTATATATATATATCATATATATATATAATATATATATAATAATATTAATATATATTATATATATATATATATATATATAATATATATATTATATATATATATATATATAGGCAAACTAAAGAAGTTACCCCGCATGATATCTCCAAACTAAGGATAGGTCCACAGAAACTGATAAATATCTGTACTCTGCGTTATGAAATGTATGAAAATGAAAAAAAAAATTAAATTTAATATGTAAGTTTTTTTTTATATCTCAAAAACTACGATACTTACAGGAAAACCAAATACATATATGGAATCAGCGTATAAATTTTTTTAGGGGGCTCGAGCCGACGGTGGGACAGAGGGGGGAACGTTTTCCCTACCCGTTAGGGGAGGGGGGGAACCCCCGCGACACCAAATACCAAAGAGCGGGGGTTCCGGAGACCCTCCCCGAGGGGGGAAATAGTCCTACCCATCGTCCAGGAGGCCGAAGACCAGCGACTCTTTGCATCTTTGGCGGTTTACCCATTGGTTTTCTTTTAGTAAAAAAAAAATCTTTTTTTCGTCATATTTCATACGCGAATTCTAGAATATGTATTTAACGTTTTCTTGTACATATCGTAGTTTAGGAGATATAAAAAAAAATTTAAAATTTTTTTTTCATTTCCCATACAAATTTCATACGCCTGAATTCCAATAATGTTACAGTTTTTTACCTATCTTAGTTTTCGAGAAATCATGCGGGTAACTTCTTTAGTGTGGCATATTTTTAATATTAATATATATATATATAGTATTATATATATAATATATATATACATATATATATAATGAATATATATATATATATATTAATATATATATATAAATATAATATATATATAATATATATATATCATATATATAAGTTTTTTTATTTTATTTAAAAAAAATTAGTTTTCCTTATTTTTTTGTTTCACATATTTATTCGCAAAGCAGAAACTCAACTTATGATTAGAATCAGTTAAGACGTGTGCAATTAGAGATGAGTTATCTTTAATTATTTAATGACTATCGCAGAGGCTTTTTTGGAAAACTCCTCAAAGTAGACAAAACAAGAATAAGGTTTCTATTACGTTGCCATGACAACCAGTGTTTTTAAAGCATTATAATTAAGCTCTCTAGAGGCACAAATCGAAATTCCTCCAGTCAATGATTCATATGAAAAATAATGTTTCGGAAAGGAAATAAATGATTTTAATGTAAAATTAGCTTCATTATAGCTTGGTTAATACATGCTTTTATTTTTACAAGAATCGTAGTATGAATTTTTTTTATTACATTAAGTGTTGCTTTATTTACTTTTATTTATTTTAGAGGAGGCCCGGCCTCCTGTGCTTCCCGTAAAAGCCGCGCCTGGATATATATATTATATATTATATATATTATATATAGATATATGATTATATATAATATATATAGTATATATATATCATATTATATATATATATAATATATATATATATATAATTCATCTCATCATACCTTTATTGTAATTTTCCTCTACAGAACACTCCTCAGGCATTCTGTGATGTATTATCCTCCTCGACCTCTTCGATCGTCGTTCCTCTTGCTATCATGGCCTCGCCCACGTCGTCCATCCATCTTCTCGGTCTGCCCAGCGCTCTTCATTCTGCAGGTCTCCAATCCATCATTCTTCTCGGCCCGTCCCCCAACCCATCCCTTAACATGCCGTTACCATCTCAGCTGATTTCTTTCAATACATTAATTGATTCGATCCTCAACTCTCCGTCTTATTACTTCAACTTCTTCTTCTTCATCCCTTAGTGTCACTCTTGACCACTCTCAAACCTCATAATCTACCGCCTGCAATCATCCTTTTCTGCGCCCGTAGATTCAGTGCCCAACATCTCGGAGCCATATGTCGCAAAGGTCCTCAAGATGACCTCATAATATTTAAATCAATTTTTTTTGATTTCTCTGTTTGTTTTTAAATTGATTTTTTCCCTCAGTATCGGGTCTAGGGTTCCGCACGTTTTTTTTTGCGAACTCTTCATTCTCTGTCATTTAGCTCTTCCTCCATTCCACCTCCACCTTCCATTTTTATATATATATATACTATATATATATATAGTATATATATATATAATAATATATATATTATATATATATATATATATATATATATATATATATATATATATATGAGAGAGAGAAAGAGAGAGAGAGAGAGAGAGAGAGAGAGAGAGAGAGAGAGAGAGAGAGAGAGAGAGAGAGAGAGAGAGAGACTTTTCTGTATTAACATTTTTTAACAGAGGGAAATATTTGATCTATTTAAGATTAATATTTTCTTTTTTTTTTAAATAAAATGACAAATTTATTTGAGGACTGAACAAAACGGAATAATATTTGACTCGACAGTTGAGCTAGCATTATAAGATAAAAAGAAATACCTTTTTAACTTGGCATGTTTATAAGTAAAAAAAATAAAAGAAGAGAAGGCAAAATGAATAGAATTTAAAATTTAATTGTTCACCAAACCTTTAGTTTTATACACGATATTGTAAATTAATTTAAAAAAAGGTTTGAAAGAGATGAAAGTATATTTATAAACCTATTATAAATGAAAGATAAAATACTTTTTAACCAAAAACCTTAAAAAAATAATATTTGTTAAATTTATTAAACAACTGTGTGAAGCGTTAAAACTGCAGATACCCGTTCTTTTGGAAAATATGGGAGCAATTTGCAATGTTGGAAGGCTCACATTTTTCACCAAATAATTTACGAATTGGCAACTGTTTTGTAACAATTTCCTCGGACTACTGGTAACGGTATATATATTATATTATATTATGTTATAATAATATATAATATTCATAGGATATAATGTATTATAATATATATATATATATATATATATATATATATATATATATATATATATATATATATATATATATATATATATATATATATATATATATATATATAATATTCATGAAGATTATGAAGATCGATCTTCATAATCTTCACGAAGATTGATCTTCATGAAGATCGATCTTCGTGAGGAGGATTCCTGAAGATCATCTTCTGAAGATCGACTTGCATGATCTCTCATGAAGATCGATCTTCGCTGAAGATTCATGAAGAATCGATCTTCATGATCCTTCAGAAGATTCATGAAGATCGGATCTTCATGATCATTCATGAAGATCGATCTTCGTCGAAGATCATGAAGATCGATCTTCATGACAAGATCGTCTTTCGCTGAAAGATTTATGAAGATCATCTTCATGATCTTGTGAAGATTATGAAGATCGATCTTCATAGATCTTCACGAAGATTCATGAAGATCGATCTTCATGATCTTCATGAAGATCGATCTTCATAATCTTCATGAAGATCATGAAGATCGATCTTCATAATCTTCACGAAGATCGATCTTCATAATCTTCATGAAGATCGATCTTCATGATCTTCATGAAGATCGATCTTCATGAAGATTATAAAGATCGATCTTCATGATCTTCATGAAGATTATGAAGATCGATCTTCATGAAGATCGATCTTCGTGAAGATCATGAAGATCGATCTTCATGAAGATCGATCTTCGTGAACGGATTATGAAGATCGATCCTTCATCGATCTTCATGAAAGATTAGGAAGATCGATCTTCATGATCTTCACGAAGATTATGAAGATCGATCTTCATGATCTTCATGAAGATCATGAAGATCGATCTTCATGAAGATTGTGAAGTTCGATTTTTGGGAAGTAAAGTCTTCCATGGAAATTGTGGGTAAAAATAATCAGCCAATAAGAATTCTCTCTCCAACCAACGTTAGAAATTTAAAAAAAAAAAAAATCACATGTTTGCCAGAAGAATGGGAAAATGCATTTTTAACACTTCACACCAGCTTTTTTTTTTTTTTTTTTTTTTTTAAATTTAATATTATAATTTTAACGTTTTGAAAATGTATTGTTTTCATTTAGTACAATGTCATTAAAATTTATTCCTTTATAACTAATGATTTCGTGATCCATTATAATTGTAAAATTTGTCAAATATATTTATTTTGTCTTCTCTCTTTTCTTTCTTTTTTTATTATTATTATTAACCTGTTAGGTAAATGGAAGACACCTTTTTTTTCATTTTATAACATCAGTTGTAGGGTCGAGCCAATACTTCATTGTCCTATTTATGCTGTTCTTAGCTAAATAATTCAATTTCTTATTTTTAAAGCAGACAATTTAATCAAACCAAATTGTTACCTAAAACAAAACAAAAAAATTAAACAAATTAATTAAAGGTAATTTCAATTCCTTTTCAGATAGTTAGAAATTATAATTTTTTAAAATAGTTCATAAAATTTGCAGTTCGTAATATATATATATATATATATTATATATATATAATATATAATATATATATATATATTATATATATATATATTATATATATTATATATAGTATATATATATATTCTTGGTTGCCCCCTCCTCTCCTATGAGAAACGGGCGTACATGAGATATTGTGCCACCTAGCAGGCCGGACCCAAAGATCCACCAGATAAAAATGCAACAAAACTTTTTCTAATGTCCGTTAGGATCGAGCAGTCAAGCAGGAAATGTTCTGTGTCGTTAATTATCTGGGAGGGACATCTTTGATAGTGGGAGGAGGGAGCGTTATTATATTTATATTTATATTCTTGAAAGGAGGGAAGGTACCCAGAGCTAAACGGGACATTATTATCACTCTGGTTTGAAGGTCAAGAGTTTGTTCTGTGGGGAATATTTCGGGAGGGCGTGCTGGAGTATGGCGTCATTTGGATATGCGGAGATCGTTCTTTAGGTTGACTGAATGTGGATGGGAGTATCTGGGGGCTTTATTTTGTACTACTTCTAATTTTTGATTATTGGATTGTGATATTGCTGGCGCCGTGGCTGGTGACGCATAGTTTAAAAAGGGACAGAGGTACTGCCTGTCTACTATTGAGAGGGTTTCTTTGCTTTATCCAAAATTTGTTGCGGTTAGTGTTTGCCTCGCGTTTAATTTATGTGTGACTCTAGATGTAATATTTGTATAATGTGAGTGTGGGGGGGGGGATAAATGTCATGTGTGTGTATCGAAGGTTAAGCCCAAGATTGTGGGTAGTTTATTAAGAGTAAGTCTAATATCTGAAAGAAGCACATTTGGATGGGTGTTGGATTCTCTTTTATCGGGTGCAAGTAGTGTGATAGAGGATTTTTGAAGGGAACAGTTATGAAGGGAAACAGTCATTCTATTTGTGGATAGCTATTGTTCAAGTTGATTTATATATTGCTGTAGTTCTCCTCTTGCTCTATTTATAGAGGAGTTTTGGGCTATGATTGTTAGGTCGTCTGCATAGCTGCTGATTTTTATAAATGGGGTTGTAGGTTGAGGTAGGTCATGCATAAAAAGATTGAATAATGTTGGTGATAAAATGACGCCTTGTATTGTATAGTTTGTATGTGTGGGGAGGTGTGGCGCCCTTCTGACTCTAGCTGTGCGTCAGGATAGGAAGTTTGCAATTATTTTCTTGCCATTGATATTTATTCATGTATTTAAAACTTTATCTATTAGGAGGTGACATGAAACTTTATCAAAAGCCCTGTTTATGTCTATTGCTACTAGAACAGTACGTTTGGGGGGAGGGGGATAGGGCTTGGTTAAATACTGTGAGAATGTTTTGTGTTAGATTGGTTAGTAATGTAGTGGTGGAATGTTTTTGACTGAATACATGTTGGGTATCTTAGAGGGGAATAGTAGGGGAGATTTCATTTAGCATTAATCTCTCTAATACTTTAGATATTATAGAGAGCAATGATATAGGTCTGTATGAAGATGGGTTATTGAGTGCTGTGTTAGGTTTTAGTATGGGGATTATATTTGCGTGTTTCCAGAAAGGTGGGGTAGTGTCAGTTTGCCAAACTGTGTTGAATATTTGAGTTACCTTTTCTATGGTTTTAGTTCCTAAGTGTTTGAGGTGAATGTTGGATATCTTGTCATGACCCTCTACTTGTGAGGTTTTGAGTTTTTTTTTATAGTGTTAAGCACTTCAAAGGGAGTGGATGGGGGGAGGGGGGGATTTTCTAAGTTGTTCTTCAATTTTTGAAGTGGTTTGATTGAATTATTAATCTATTTCTGCGGATGGTAGGTTTATGGCTTATTTTGGAATAGTGTGACATAATGATGTTTCGTTGATTATTAAGGCTGGGGATTTTATTGTTTTGTTTACAGATGGGTTTATGTGTTGGTGGGAGTTGTGTTTGTGATGTGTAAATTATTTTTTATGGTTCGGTATAATTTTTTATATTGGTTTTATGGCTTATTGTTCCGGTGTAATGATGTCAATTTTTATTCTTATTGGAGTTGATTGAATCATTTATTCTATTGTTGAGGTCTTTGATTAGGTTAATTTGGTCTTAATTTGGTCTTGATTTGGTCTTGAGTTGGTCTGTCAGGTTTGCCGGAGGGAGTTTCTTTGCTTTGTAAGGGTGTCTTTTTCTTATGAAAAATTGGTATTAATGTGTTTGCGATAGCCCTGGGGGATGTAATTTATGGATGCTTTTAGCATAGTTTTATTATAGTGTTGGATTGCTTTTTCAAAAGACGAAAAGTTGGATATGTGGAAAGATTGAAAATATTGTTCTATAGATTCAGTGTGAGCTTGCCAGTTCGCTTTCTTGTAGTTGATGTAAGTTTTTTTAAACGATGTGTGTGTGTGGGATATTTATGTTGAATTGTAATTAATATTGGAATGTGATCAGAGGAGAGAGACTGAAATGTTTGAGAGGTTGCTGTAACTTGTATTTGGGGGGGGGGGAGAAGGAGATGTCGGGGGATGTGAAGTTTTGATAATGTTGAAATATTTGTCGAGAAGGTTGGTTTCTATTACTAAGGATACTAAGTTCACGTAGGCTGTCTATGAGTGTCTCACCTTTTGGTGTGTGTGTGTGTTTGTGTAGGTGTGTGTATGTGTGTGTGCTAAGCCATACAGGGTAAAGGGCATTGAAGTCCTCGGCCAGTATCAAACTATTATATTGAGTAAAGGGGATAAATCTGGGACATAATTCCTAGGGCAATGTTGAGAGGTGGTTGGTGGGATATAAAAATTTATTACGTTGTATGTTTTTTATTGATTTTTATTTCTATTGATTGGTATGTGGATGTTGGGTCATTGCTCTTAATTAGTTGTGTGTGATTTGAGGTGTTTCGAAATTGGATATTTTTGTGAATGAGAGTGACTAGACTATGTTTGGATGGATCTTTGTCTTGCCTTAGGATTGTGTAATTGGGAAATTCAGAGGTAAGTGTTTGGTGTGAGGTTAGATTCCAGTATGAGTGCTATGTGTATATTGAATTTAATAAAGGTTCTGAGGAGTTCTTCATGTTAATTCTTTATACCGCTGTTGTTTAATTGTCGTATATTGATTAAATTATGTGGATGAAGGACGCGAATTTCAGAATGCGAATCTCCGCATGAGCTGCAGGACCAATCTGGAGAATATTGATTGTGGGTTTGTAGATTTGTGCACTTTAAGTGAAACCAGAATTGACAAATGTTGCACTTTTCTAAGGCTTGTCCTCTGGTGAGCTATCTATTACATTTGGGGTATATTTCGGGCGAACATGCCTGGAGTATGCTGTTATTTGGGTATGCAGAGATCGTTCTTTGGGTCAACTGAATGTGGATGTGTTTGATGATAGGAGTATCTGGGGGTGAGGGGTAAGGAGCTTGTTCTAAATGTCTGAGTAGCATAAAGCTGGTGTAATCCTTCTCCTTCTCGGTGGAAGTGGCTGCTGTAATGTATGATGTTGGGACTGGTCTATTGAAAGTGACTTGCTGTATAATTGGCAACCCATCATGTCGAGATGGGCACTTGCTGGAAGAATTCTTGTTTCGGTTAGTAAGTGATGGATGGAAGTGGAAAGGAGACAGCCTGTTATTATTCTAAGAGCTTTATCTTCTATTACTTCTTATTTTTGCTTATTGGATTGTGATATTGCTGGCGCCGTGGCTGGTGACGCATAGTTTAAAAAGGGGACAGAGGTACTGCCTGTATACTATTGAGAGGGTTTCTTTGATTTGGACAAAATTTGTTACGGCTAATGTTTGCCTCGCGTTTAATTTATGTGTGGCTCTAGACGTAATATTATATATGGGGGGAGGGATAAATGTCATATTGTATATGGGGGGAGGGATAAATGTCATATTGTATATGGAGGGAGGGATAAATGTCATGTGTGTTTGGAAAGTTAAGCCCAATATAGTGGGTTGTCTATTAAGAGTAAGTCTAATATCTGAAAGAAGCACATTTGGATGGGTGTTGGATTCTCTTTTATCGGGTGTAAGTAGTGTGATAGAGGATTTTTGAAGGGAAACAGTCATTCTATTTGTGGATAGCTATTGTTCAAGTTGATTTATATATTGCTGTAGTTCTCCTATTGATGTATTTATAGAGGAGTTTTGTGCTATGATTGTCGCCTGCATAGCTGCTGATTTTTATAAATGGGGTTGCAGGTTGAGGTAGGTCATGCATAAAAAGATTGAATAATGTTGGTGATAGAATGGCGCCTTGTATTGTATAGTTTGTATCTGCGGAAGGTGTGGCCTCCTTGTATATGACTCCAGCTGCGAGTCAGGATAGGAAGTTTGCAATTAATTTCTTGCCATTGATATTTATTCATGTATTTAAAACTTTATCTATTAGGAGGTGACATGGAACTTTATCGAAAGCCCTGTTTATGTATATTGCTACTAGAACAGGCCTTTGAGTACTCAGCAATTATGGGATGAGAAAACCGGGTGCTTTAAAAACTACGCTTGAAGCGTTCTTTCTTGGGGACGTGGATGGCCTAGTGGTTAGAGCATCCGGTTACTGTTAACTCAGCAACGCGGAGGTCCAGTGTTCGAATCCCGCTGATGAAGAGTAAAATCTTCTGTGACTCATTCATTTTAATTGGTTAAATCCTGTGAGAACGCTTTGTGCTAGATTGGTTAGTAATGTAGTGGTAGAATGTTTTTTGAGTACATGTTGGGTATCTGAGAGGAGGATAGTAGGGGAGATTTCATTTAGGATTAATCTCTCTAATACTTTAGATATTGTAGAGAGCAATGATAATATAATAGGTCTGTATGAAGCTGTTTTGCTTTGTGATTTGTTAGGCTTTAATATGGGGATTATATGTGTGTGTGTGTGTTTCCAGAAAGGTGGGATATTGTTAGTTTGCCAAACTGTGTTGAATATTTGAGTTACCTTTTCTATGGTTTTAATTCCTAAGTGTTTGAGGTGAATATTGGATATCTTGTCATGACCCTCTCTCTGCTTGTGAGTTTTTGAGGTTTTTTACACTGTTAAACACTTCAAAGGGATTGAATGGGGGGGGGGGGTTCTGAGAGAGTGAATGGGGGTTCTAAGGGTGTGAAAGGGAGGGGGTTCTAAGGGAGTGAATGGGGGCTTTTCTAAATTGTTCTTCAATTTTTGAAGTGGTTTGATTGAATTATTAATCTATTTCTGCGGATTGTAGGCTTATGGCTTATTTTGGAATAGTGTGACATAATGATGTTGCGTTGATTATTAAGGCTGAGGATTTTATTGTTTTGTTTACAGTTGGTTTCGTGTGTTGGTGGGAGTTGTGTTTGTGATGTGTAAATTATTATTTATGGTTCGGTATAATTTTGTTTTATTGGTTTTATGGCTTATTGTTCCGGCGTAAAGATGTCAATTTTTATTCTTATTGGAGTTGATTAAATCATTTATTCTATTGTTGAGGACTATGATTAGGTTAATTTGGTCTTGATTTGGTCTTAATTTGGTCTTGATTTGGTCTTAATTTGGTCTTGATTTGGTCTTGATTTGGTCTTAATTTGGTCTTGATTTGGCCTGTCAGGTTTGCTGGAGGGAGTTTCTTTGCTTTGTTAGGGTGTCTTTTTCTGGTGAAAAATTGGGATTAAAATGTTTGCGGTAACCCTGGGGGATGTATTTTATGGATGCTTTTAGCATAGTTTTATTATAGTGTTGGATTGCTTTGTCAAGAGACGAAAAGTTGGATATGTGGAAAGATTGAAGTTTTTGTTCTATAGATTCAGTGTGCGCTTACCAGTTCGCTTTCTTGTAGTTGATGTAAGTTTTTTTAAACAATGTGCGTGTGGGAAATTTATGTTGAATTGTAATTAATATTGGAATGTGATCAGAGGAGAGAGACTGAAATGTTTGAGATGTTGATGTAACTTGTATTCGGGGGGGGGGCAGAAGGAGATGTCGGGGGATGTGAAGTTTTGATAATGTTGAAATATTTGTCGAGAAGGTTGGTTTCTATTACTAAGGATATTAAGTTCACGTAGGCTGTCTATGAGTGTTTCACCTCTTTGTGTGTGTGTGTGTGTGTTTGTATAGGTGTGTGTATGAGTGTGTGCTAAGCCATACAGGGTGATGGGCATTGAAGTCCCCGGCCAATATCAAGCTATTGTATTGAGTTAAGGGGATAAATCTGGGACATAATTTCTAGGGCAGTGTTGAGTGAGAGGTGATTGGTGGGATATAAAAATTTAATACGTTGTATGTTTTTCATGGATTTTTATTTCAATTGATTGGTATGTGGATGTTGGGTCATTGTTCATAATTTGTTGTGTGTAATTTGTGGTGTTTTGAAATTGGATATTTTTGTGAATGAGAGTGACTAGACTATGTTTGGATGGATCTTTGTCTTGCCTTTGGATTGTGTAATTGGGAAATTCAGAGGTAAGTGTTTGGTGTGAGGTTAGATTCCTGTATGAGTGCTATATGTATATTGAATTTAATAAAGGTGCTGAGGAGTTCTTCATTCTAATTCTTTATACCGTTGATGTTTAATTGGAGTATATTTATTGAATTATGTGGATTGGGGATGCGAATTTCAGAATGCGAATCTCCGCATGAGTTGCAGGACCATTCTGGAGAATATTGATTGTGGGTTTGTAGATTTGTGCACTTTAAGTGAAGCTAGAGTTGGCAGATGTTGCACTTTACTGAGGCTCGTCCTCTGGTGAGTTATCTAATACATTTGGGGCAGATATGAGCTCTAGAACCAGGATTTAATTATATGTAACCGGCTAATATAAGGATTTGGCTAGCATACACCGGGCTTACGTACCCCACGTGCAAAAGATGGAGAAAATAGAGAGGAAATTCTGACGGGAATTCTGAGCCAAAACGAGGTGAAGGGTAACGATCTCAAAGATCGCACCTCCACACAGGAGGTGAGGAAGGGGGCACCCCTTTGAAGTACTTCTTCTCCACTCCATTCCTTCTTCGGATGATGCGGGTTTTTCAAGAAGTATTTGTAGTCGAACAGGGCACATGTGGGTTGTATCTCGCTTTTATATATATATATATATATATATATATATATATATATATATAGAAAATAAGTATATATATATATATATATATATATATATATATATATATATATATATATATATACAAGGTGCGGCAGAACCAATTGAGCGGTTTGGGGGTTCACTGTTGGGGGGTGAGTCGGAGGAGGTAGATGTTCGCGGTCTCGTTTTCTTCCGCCGACATTCCCATTTTAGTATCAAACATGGTGTGGACGGGAGTGCATCGCGGCCTTGCCGTGCGGACGTTTTATGAAAACAACAATTCTGTGATCGCGACGCAAAGAGCTTTTCGGCGATGGTTCAACATTCCGCGTAACGATCCCGTTCCTCAGGCGAACACAATTCGATCCTGGGCCAGACAATTAGAGTCAATTGGTAGTACACTACGAACAGATACACATGTCCAACGCAGATCCATCAGAACACCAGAAAATGTGGAGCGAGTAAGAGCAGCGGTAGTGCAGTCGCCTCGGCGTTCTGCCCGACGGCATGCTGTTGCTTTGGGAATATCCGACCGCAGGATTCTGCATATGGATTTACATTTCCATCCATATAAAATAATGATTACTCAGGAATTGAAGCAAACAGATTATGTAAACCCCCGAGATCTGTGATGCAAATTTTTGCACAGATCCCTCCCGAGGCAGTCTTCTTCAGTAGCGACCAGGCACATTAAATAACCCCCGAGTTATCCAGGAAAGGCCACTGCATTTTCTTTAACTAACGGTATGGTGTGCCGTATCACGGTTTGGTGTTATAAGCCCATACTTCTTTGAGGAGGAAGGAGTGACTGTGACCTTCAATTCCGAACGTTATATCACCATGCTGAACACTTTCGTGCATCCAAAAATTTAAGAGATTGTTGAGGATTTCGGGTTGGGGGACTGGTGGTTCCAACAAGATTGGGCTACAGCTCTCACAGCCCGAAATTCACTCACTGGTTTGGGAAGAATGTTTTCCGGACGTCTGGTCTCTCTGAGGGGTGATGTAGGGTGGCTTGCACGGTCGCCTGATTTGAGCCTTTGCGATTTCTTTCTGTGGGGATATCTGAAAGAAAAGGTGTTTAAAAGTCGCCCTCACACCCTACCAGAGCTAAGGGAGTGAATTGTTGAAGAAGTCAACGCAATGCGGCAATACCACGCTATATGTGTGAACGTGCTGTTCAAAACTTCAGAGAACGGCTCCATCAGTGTGTTGATAATAATGGGGGCCATCTTGAAGACATTATTTTCAGAACTTAAGGATTAAAAATGGTAAGAACTCCCAACCTCGAGTATAATAACATGTCATCTCATGTTGGAATATCATTAGAGTAACCCTTCAATATCTAATTCAGTTCGCCGCACCCTGTACATATATATAGTATATATATATATATATATATATATATATATATATTATAGATAGAGATATATATATAATATCTGCAACACACTATATATATATATATATATATATATATATATATATATATTATAACTTCTTGGAGAGTGATGCATGACAAACCCTCTGCTTATCACAAGGGCACAGCTATCGCCAAGGGCACTAAAAAAATATAGATACTCAGCTAGGAAGGACATATGAAAACAGAGACATTCATAAGCCACATGGTCCTATCAAGTCTGTCCTAATTAAAAAGATGAAAGGTTACCATTTGCTTTGAATGACTCGCCATAGTTTGTTATTTTCATCATGCATATAATTAACCCAACCCAAATTACAAATGCAGCATGAGATTTATTAAGCTAAATTATAACAAAAAGTACCTAAACTAAACTAACATGCAAAACCAAGTCACCAAATACCCTAGAGGATTGTCAAAAATACCCATTAAAAGTGCATGGCCTTTAAAAGCTGAGTTAATCATATGATCCTTTGATCATCCATACATTTGATCAAACTTTTCTTATATGTTGAAAGAAAAATAGTCAATTAAATCTTGTGGTAAATCATTCAAAAAATTTGTCACTCTTGCTGAAAAATTACTTTTTCACATCCAGACAAGCATGTTTTCTTCTTTGTTTTATTTGTTTTCTTCTTTATTTTCTATTTTGTTTTCTATTTGTTTTCTTCTTCATTTTTTATTTGTCTGCTTTGTGTTTTATTTGTTTTTTTCTTTGTTTTTATTTCTTCTCCTCTTTGTTTTCTATTTGTTTTCTTCTTTGTTTTTGTTTGTTTTCTTCTTTGTTTTCTATTTGTTTCGTTTGTGTTTTATTTGTTTTCTTCTTTCATTTCTATTTTTTATTTGTTTTCTATTTGTTTCCTTTTTTGTTTTCTATTTGTCTTCTTCTTTATTTTTTGTTTGTTTTCTTCTTTCTTCTCCATTTGTTTTCTTTGTTTTATTTGTATTCTTTTTTGTTTTTTATTTGTTTTCTTTTTTTTCTGTTTTTTTTTATTTTGACCCATTGTACACCATTTACCGATACCGTGGTTTAATCGGTAGAGCGACAGAGTCACATGGCACAAGGCACGGGCTCGAGCCCTCGTCTGCATCCTAGGTAGAAATTACCTAGAGTAATTCCCCTCCTCGAAGACGGCACTGCTCCTTGAGTGTAAACTTTTTTAAATTAAAAAAAAAACTAAAATAAAAACCTTTTTGTTAATTAAAAAAAAAAAAAAAAAACAACAACTTAATTAATCACATCTACACAGATGAATTTTAAAAACAAACACAATGAGTTGATTACCCATACCTTATATATATATATATATATATATATATTATATATATTATATATATTATATATATATATATCATATATATATATATATCTATTATATATATACTATATATATATACCTCTAATATAATAATTCACATATATATATACTATAACACTACTAATATATATATATATAATATATATAATATATTAATATATATTTTATGCAATAAATATCGATAAACATATATATATAATATATATTATATATCGATATATATATTTATACTATATATTATATTATTTATTAATATAAAAAAATATAATAATTTAAAAAAATAAATATTATATATGTATACTATATTATATAATATAATATATAATATACTATCAACATAAATATTAATATATATATATATATATGTGTGTGTGTGTGTGCTGTGGTGAGTGAAGTGTGTGTCTCGACATATCCTAGGACTTATTATTCCTACAGTATTAAAAACACTAATAGCAATAAAAGATAAAATCTAAAAACTAAAATCTGCATCGCGCCAGAATAGTCAAATGTTGTATATATATCTATATATACTTATTATATACTATATTATATATATTAGTATAATATACTATATTCTATATATCTATATATACTATATATATATATATATATTATATATTTATATTATATATATATATAATCTATATATATATATAATATGATAAAAAAAATACAAAGGTATGCCAGAAAAAAAATTCTAATAATAAAAATTTTTAAAAATTTTAATTAGAAATTATCTCAACTAAAAAAGATATATATTAATAAAATTCAAAGTTTTTTTTTTAATTATATATTACGTATACCCACCACTACTCATGGGACGAGGAAGAACCATATTAGGATGGGGTGCTAAACGCATCAAAAAATATATTAATGAATAAAAAAGGTTTTAGTTAATAAATCCAAATCCTCGAAAAGTACTTGTCGACAGAAAGGCTTTTCATAAGATGGGACAATTTTTTTTTTATTTTCGGTGAGGCAAAAAATGAAATAATATTTTTGACATTCAAAGAATTGAAATAAAAATAAGAGGCTTTGCACACCTAAAAATATATAAAATTCTGAGAATTTCAGTTAATCTACGTTTTCTCTCTCTCTCTCTCTCTCTCTCCTCTCTCTCTTTCTTCTCTCCTCTCTTCTCTCTCTTCTTCTCTCATCTCTCCCCTTCTCCTATTTTCCGTTCTTCTTCTTCTTCTTCTTCTTCTTCTTCTTCTTCTTCTTCTTCTTCTTCTTCTTCTTCTTCTTCTTCTTCTTCTTCTTCTTCTTCTTCTTCTTCTTCTTCTTCTTCTTCTTCTTCTTCTTCTTCTTCTTCTTCTTCTTCTTCTTCTTCTTCTTCTTCTTCTTCTTCTTCTTCTTCTTCTTCTTCTTCTTCTTCTTCTTTTCCTTCTCCTTCTCCTAACTGATATAATGGTACATTGAACTGCCTTTAATTAAAATTAACACCAACGCACACAAACACACGACACATATCTAGCACATACGCACACATCACACAGCACCTAGAACTTCTCAACATTTTGAAATAATAGATTTTCCTATTGTATTGTAATTTAAATATTTTTTAAGATCTCAATGTGAATACACATGTCCCTGAAGTGCTCTGTATCCTAACAAACAAGAACTTGAATTTAATTTCGGAAAATCTTTAGTCAGAAATATTTTATACCAGTTATTAATATATAATATATATATATATATATATTATACATATATATATATATATATAATATATCTATATATATTAATATATATATATAATTTATATATATAATATATATATATTCTACAAATATTTGTGTGTAAATACATTTTATATATATATATACTTATATATATATATATATATATTATATATTATATATAATATATATTATATATTATATATATAATATATACGTATATTATATATATAGTATAATTATATTATAATATATATATATATATATATAATATATATATATAATATATATATATTATATAATATAATTATTAAATAATTGGATTTGTTGATAATAACAAGTAGTAGATAATTGCAGATAGATAACACTTTGATTTAAAGAACCAAATTAAATTCCAGCAGAGAGATAATAATGAATAAAGAAATTTAGAAAATCAATTTTTGTACAGATTCTAAAGAAAAGATTTCGATTTTCTATCGCAAAGAATGATCCACCGGAACATTCCAAGTTAATAGAAACAAGAGTTAGCGAAAAGAAAAAAGATAACCTGTGTGTGTATATATATATATATGATATATTATATATATATATGAATATTTTTTTTTACGTTTATATGTGTGCCTTATATAGACTTCTATTATATAATATATATAGTATATAATATTTATACATAATATATATATATATATATTATATATTATATATATATATATATATATATATATATATATAGTACTTATTATACTATTATATATATAATATATACTATATATATTATATAATATATATATATACCATAAAAACACAACTTACTCATTATATATATATATAATATATAATATATAATAATATATATATATATATATATATTATATTTATATTATTATCCTATTCCCTTGTTCTCCAGTTCTATTCTCTAACTTAAGGGCTCTTAATGACCCAAGCTTTGGGTAGTCGGGGCTTCCGAGATGGGTCATCGTAGCTTCTCAGAATAAAAAAAAATTAGAGTGTTAATTTATTTATAATTTTTAAATTTTAAACCTTCGTGTTTAACACGTGTAAAACACGAAAATGTTTGCTAATTGAAGAGTATTTTGTTGCACTCTATATAATAATTATTAATTATTGCACTTATTTATATTATTACATAAGCATTTTAAATTTCAAAACAGACCCATGGGTCGCAAAATTGATCGTCTTGTTGATTTTGGGTCGCGAAGTTGATCTTTTTGTTGATTTTGGGTCGCGAAGTTGATCGTTTTGTTGATTTTGAGTCGCAAAGTTGATCGTTTTGTTGATTTTTGGATCCCGAAGTTGATCGTCTTGTTGATTTTTGGTGGCAAAGTTGATCCTTTTGTTAATTTTTGGGTCGAGAAGTTGATCATCTTGTTTGATGACTTTGGGTCGCGATGCTGATCATTTTTTGAATTTCTGGTGGCGAAGTTGACCGTCTTGTTGATTTTGTGTCGCCAAGTTGATCGTCTCGTAAATTTTGGGTCTCGAAATTGATTGTTTTGTTAATTTTGGGTATCGAAGTTGATCATCTTGTTGATTTTGGGTCGCGAAGTTCATCATCATGTTGATTTTGGGTGGCTAATTTGATCGTCTTGTTAATTTTCGGTCATGAAGTTGATCGTCTTGTTGATCATGGACCTCGAAGTTGATCGTCTTTTTGATTTTGAGTAGCAAAGTTGATTTTGAGTGGCGAAGTTGATCGTCTTGTTGATTTTGAAACACGAAGTTGATCGTTTTATTAATTTTGTGTGTCGCGAAGTTGATTGTTTTGTTGATTTCCGGTCGCGAAGTTAATCGTCTTGCAGATTTTGAATCGCGAAGGTGATCATCTTGTTCATTTTGGATCGCGAAGTTGATCGTCTTGTTGACTTTGGGTC
Source organism: Trachelipus rathkii (assembly GCA_015478945.1). NCBI lineage: Eukaryota > Metazoa > Arthropoda > Malacostraca > Isopoda > Trachelipodidae > Trachelipus > Trachelipus rathkii. The sequence continues at coordinate 36,215 of JABUQX010026097.1, forward strand.
GCGAAGTTGATAGATATTCTTGCTGATTTTGTACCGTATTCAAAAAAGTATCTCTACCGTAGAGGATTCCCTAGAGAAACTATATTGACAGTCAGAGATAAGATTATTATTGTTAGGGCGATAAAGAAACCTTTGGAAAAATATGAGTTATAGAAATTCTACGATAGATAGAGAGACGAAGCGGAAACAAAGCATTTACCAAGACAGAGAAGAAAATCAGGGGCTCAAGATTTATATATATATATATATATATATATATATATATATATATATATATATATATATATATATATATATATATATATATATATATATATATATATATATATATATATATATATATATATATATATATATACATATATATATATATATATATATATATATATATATATATATATATATATATATATATATAAAAAAGGACTATATATATATATATATATATATATATATATATATATATATATATATATATATATATATATATATATAAGTTAGGACAGTAGATTTAAAATTAAAAATAGTTATTGAAATAGAACGAAATATACAAGCATAGAAAAAAACACCTCAAAAATAATAAAAGAGATTTAAATAGAGCAAACAAAGGGAACGAGTCCTTTGGAAACGAATAAAAACTAAAGAAATAATAAATAAGAATAAATAAATAAAAAATAAAAATAGAAATGAAAATAACCAAAAAAAGATAAATAATAAATGAAAAATAATAAAAAATGTTTAAAAAAATGAAAAATGAAAAAGTTAAAGAAATGTATAAATAAAATTGATAATAAAATGGTAAAATATTTATAAAAAAAAAAGAATTATATTAATTAAAATATTTATAATATTTTTTATTTAATTGTTAAAAATATTATTATAATATTTGATAGAGAGTGTTAAAAAAATTATAAATTAATAGATTAATAATAAATAAAAAAAAAAAAAAAAAAAAAAAAAAAAAAAATATATATATATATATATATATATATATATATATATATATATATATATATATATATATATATATATATATATATATATATATATATATATATATATATATATATATATATATATATATATATATATATATATATTTTTTATTATATATATAAAAAAAAATAAAAATATTATGAGTATATATATATTTATATATATATATATATATATATATATATATATATATATATATATATATATATATATATATATATATATATATATATATATATATATATATAAGGGTGTTTAGTAAACATACGGCAAAAATTCAAGAGGTTATT